>JAQIWX010000122.1:0-26082 GCA_034696785.1 Lepidocyrtus cyaneus | reverse complement strand
CTTGGCTGATTGCTGATTCAGAAGTTTTTTTAAAGGTTATTACGAGAGGACAGAGGGCATTCAATCATCAGTCAAGTCAAGTGAAGCCCAGTCAGACATGAGGAGGGAGGGTTGCAAAAAAATAAAACTTTTCAACAATCTCATAATAATAATCAAGAGGGGAGGATGAAATTTATTTTTTTCTTCCTTCTTCTTCTTGTAAAAGTTGAAGAGGGATGACTTGCTCATTTGGCCAGGGGGACATTTCTTCAGATGTGATGATGGAAAATAGGATTATGATTAGGATTAGCATGGACTGAGATGGTGGTACGGAAACAAGAAGAAAAAAGTAGTTTATTGAATTGAAACGCATTTGAAATTATGTCTTATTGAGGTTTTTATTGGGCTGCTGCTGCTCTGTGGTAGGTAGCAACATAAAAAGAGATGAGTTGAGTCACCCGAAAAATCAGCTAATCAGATCTCAGATGAGTCTGCTTTCGTGGTGGTGGTAATGAGCAAATTAGTATGACCTGTTTTTATGGCTTTTCTGGTGCAATTATGAATGATGGGGAGCCTGAAAAAGATAGCCCAAGAACATTGCTGTCTTGCTGAAGTGTTTGGTTTTGGTCAGCATCCAAAAATAATTTATGATGACCCAATGATGGATAACATTGAGAAAAAAGAAGGTTGCTGATGACGGGATAGCACTGCTGATTCATAATGGAGTGAAGTGGGCAATTGAATTAGGGCTTGGCTTGGCAGGAAATACCAGGTTATTATAAGTTTTCTTTTAGAGGAAAAAGTATCATTTCGTTGTAATCCAGTCATCTAATGTTGATCAGAAACAATAAACCATTCTTAAAAAATAAATTATGACGTTAGTTTTGCTTAATGTTTGCTGAACATTGGGATCATTAGGAATTCGCACCTGAAATATTCAACAATCTTTTGCATACAAAAAACAGCATATCGGAGCTCAAATCTAGTAGCTTCCTCTTAATATGTTTTTGTAACAAAGTTACTTACTTTGTTGGATATTCGTCATTGAGAGAATTGCCGGTAGGTTGCAGTCAAGGGAAGCGCGCTCGGGTTACGCTTCCTCCCCAACTGCACATTGCTTGTTTACACATCTGCAACAAAATCAACGCTGTTTTTATGTAACTGGGTTAAGAATCATATTATGCAGTTAGTCGAAGAGTTTTTTATAAATACAAATAATTAATATTTAAAATTGATTTGAAAAGGTTAATTATAATTAATCTTGAAACAGGCTGTATGTAATTGATGAAATCGTATAAATATTAGTAATTTTTTCTCCAAGTTTGTTTTTCCCAATGCATACCTATATGCACTTGTCTTCCCACACATGGTTGGCCAGCTTGACTCACACTTGACTTGTGAGTTTCGCTTGAGGGCCATAAATAAGACGAGGATGTGGAAGGAGACGTTTTTTTTGTTTTATGCAAAGTTTTTTTTTTGTTTAATTTTGAGTGATTTTCTACGCAGAATACGCAGGTAAAAAATGTTCGATCTCTCCGATCAAAACCAACTCGCCAAAAGGAAGAGAACAAGTCGAAGAAGAAAATCGTGCAGCTCGCACTCGCATGGAGTTGTTATTCCACCGGCAATAAATTAGCTAAGCCCTTCGTGTTATGATGGCGCTAGGGCAATTATCTATGTACCATGTTATGTTATGTAGGTATGTACCTGTTTTTGCTAAACTTTTTCTCGTAGGTGTTATGTATGTTGCTCTTGTCGGTTAGGTTGGTGGTGGGTAGTTTTTTTTAAGTCGATGAGTCACGTCAGCACCAACAACAACCCGGCCAGACAAAAAAATAACAAATAAATCTAAACGCGAAAAAATTGCCGGCACCAGCAATAAAAAAATAAAATAAAAATACATTTTTATGATCCATGTCAAATCTTACATTGTTTTCTTTAAGTCTAAATCAACTGGGTCATCAGTCATCAGTTAAGTTAAGAAAAATTTGCTGACAAAAATAAAAAATAAAATTGATCCAGTTCCATCATCACTTCCATACCCATCCATGTGTCATCCATCTTGGTCAAGGTCGGTTTTCCATTGCTGATTGCTCAACATTGCAAATTCCAACGGAAACGTTAGTTAATTTTCAGCACAGCAAACTTCTTCTTGAAAAGGAAAAAAGGACAAGGTCATGTAGGCAGCTACTTATCATTACTATTAACTTCACGGATGTTATAAGAAGTCCGTTTTCCTTGCGAAACATTTTAGTAATTTGGTGTTGATCACGGTGAAAGTTCCAACAAAAGTGAATCCAACTCATTGTCAGTTCATTCCAAGTAGGTAGGTGCCTTCTTTTAGTAAACTCACTGTCAAATTCCGCCAAAATGAAGGACGGAATTTTATTAGTCATCCTGTCAGCTTCTGTGCTGAGATGTGGTTCCATCCTGTAAGTTTCCATTGGATTGTTCCACAACATTGGAATTAATATTTTGGAAGTAGCTTTTTGGAAGCAATTAATTTTACTTAAATTTTTCTTCTTCAGTATTTTGGACAGAGGGAACCCCGCCAGATTCATAAGGGGAGTGGGGCTCACGGACGTCAATCAACTCGGAAGTGAAAGCCAAGCCAATACCAATACCTTCTCCATGACGCAACAGCAAGCCCAAGCTATGTCGGGACGTTTGATGGAAGCCATTTCAGACAGTCTGGGAAAATACAACGAGGCCATGACGGAATCGATGATGATTGAGGCGAAGGAGATCACCCCGTTGGCTTCCGTTAATATGTGCCGTTTTGCGAGGACGAGGATGAGCGCCCTGAGGGTCATGAACAATTTCCAAGCATTGAGGGTCCAGGCGGCGAGCATGAGCCTGGACATGGATCGGAGCGAGGAGGTCAACAATATCATGACGGAGAAGTTGGTTAGTAACTACACATTTAATTAATTAATTCCATTGAAATTATTTATTTATTTTCTGTTTTGTTTTTGTGTAATATTTGAAGAGAGCCGGAGTGGCTGATGCAGCCACGGATTTGGTCCAGATGGAACAGGATCTTCAGCAGTTTAACGAAGGGAAGCTGGGAGAGGCTCCCATGATGCATTTTGGGCAGGCTATGAAGGACTTGACTGCGCTGCAGACGACGCTTTCCGGATTGCGAGGTGTGTTTGGTGAGATAACAAACAAATAGTATTTTATTAATGTGGGTTACGCCGAAAATTAAAATATCCCAAATATAGTAAATTAGGTTAGAAATCAGATACTAGGATAGTCCCAGGGGTTGTAAATTAATTCTAGTTAAAATTTCCCAACTAACCAGAAACCCTTGCATTTGCAATGTCTATTCCAGCTTTCCTTAATAACGACTGACAAAGAGTCGAAATACGTACGTAGTGCCAATTTCTACCACACCACTGTTGAATTTCTGTAGGTCAAGTTTGGACATTAGAGATTATTGTCAACCTTTTAAATCAACGTGAAATTCATTTTCTTATTTTATTTCTTCAGGAGCAGCATAACTGGTATAAGGAAGCCTGGGCCAGTTCAAACGGTGAAGTTTCCTCCAAGCTGTGAACGCTCATCAAACTACCTCCAACAAACTGTTTGTTTAGTTCTGCAACAAATGAAAACAATCCACTATTTCTTCCTTACTTCTTCAACCTTGTTGTCAATTTTCATTAGTTGTACACTTTCTTGGTGATTTTATTATGTATGCAAATTTTATTTTTATTTAATTGTATTAAAAAATATTACTTCTTTAGGAACCTATCAATACACCAAAATATCCATCGTAAAATAAATCACTGGAGTCCGCCTAGCCAAAAACCAGTACATTTGCTGCACTTTCTTCTTCCTACTAACCCAAGTCTTCCAGTTCCATTTATTCCTTCTCCTCCAAACGCTGCATCAATTCTGCCCGTCATTCCACGTTTGCACTCCGGTATTAGCCCCAGCCGCAGCCCAACCAAAGACAATCACTTTGTGCGTAGGAAGCTTTCATCCATTCCTATTTGCATAATGCTTCTTAAGTTACATGCATTACTTATTCTTTTTTTTTACAAAAACTGCTCACATCATCCCATCTCATATCGGTTTTCCTCCTTCAGCAAGGGAGTCATCCTGATCATCATCATCTTCTTCACTGTACACTGTTCAAATGATTTTTTTATATTAATATTACACGTAACAACGTTAATTCCATATCCACCTACCCATTTTTCCTGTCTACCCTGATGATGATGAGATGCACGTTTTACCTGTTTGCATCTCTCCTCTCTCTTCCTACCTGCTTAACTCTGCCTACTCAAATTTGTGATTATTACTTACCTCACCACCACAACCATCACTACTACCTGTACAACCTGCTGAACAAAATGTACTCACTTTTTTAATGCGTACCGTTTTCCCCCTATTTTTTACTAGTTTGTTCCAATCCATTGCATATTGCATTGTACATGACTGCATTGCATTTGTTAGTGAAGCTGCCTTGGCTGTCCTTCTCATTTTTACTTACCTCATCATCATATTCACATTTTTTAGAGGAACCCCATCCCATCCCATCCCAAATACAATGCTCAACAATGTAATATAACTAACTTAACTGGCCAGTGGAGGAAAAGCATATTCTACTCTCGCTTGAAGAACTGACTTGTCCACTTTTGAACAATCGAATCGAAAATAAGAAGAAGACTTACTCTTCTAAAACCTCTTTAGTTACTCTCCGGCATCCCTCCGTGCCACTTGTTGGTCCGTCCACCTGATTGTTGCTGGCCAGTTGTATTATAATATAATAGCTAGATAAAGAAGAAGGAGAAGATAATCTTCCTTTTTTTCCATAAAACATTTTTGTTTGTAAGTCAAGTGGAGTCTCAAGTCACCTCACGTCTGGAGGAAAAGGGAACCCTTTCATTTTTCAGTTACTCGTTTGGGAAATCTGAGACAGAAGTTTTTAACAATCGGAAAGATTTTTTAAGCAAACGAGAAGAGCAAGTCCTTCTTCCCTGTCCTGAAACGGGACGTTTTCTAGGTAAATTTGTATTCCTTATTGCTCCACACCGGCTTTGTGATGATAAAATAAAATATTCTCAACATGTCAGTTTCTTTTCTTCTTTGAAAGATCTATCCGAATGTAAAGGAGAATTAAATGGGTAATTTTGTGATTTTTTTTCTGTGACAGGTCGACCGAGTGACCTTCACTTCCAATTCCATCATTCGTTCCAGTAATCGGCAACTCTCTTTTTTGGATTTTTTTTGTATGACGGGATGATAAATGAACCGGTCATTCCAGAAGAATCCGAAGTCACCAGCCAAAAAACTTTTTTGTCATTTGACATAAATATGTAAATTTGTGACGGATGTTTTTTTTCAAGCAAGGAAAACCAAGA
The DNA here is from genome assembly GCA_034696785.1 of Lepidocyrtus cyaneus. NCBI lineage: Eukaryota > Metazoa > Arthropoda > Collembola > Entomobryomorpha > Entomobryidae > Lepidocyrtus > Lepidocyrtus cyaneus. The sequence goes on along the minus strand of JAQIWX010000122.1, from coordinate 20,734 downwards.
ACACGTGCTTGTTTGTCTTTGTGGAAACAAAAACGGCCTTCACTTTGCTCCTGCTTCTCTTAAAGGGAACTGAAATGTTTTAAGGGGAAAAATAAGCAAAAGTGAAGAGTGGGATTTTTGTCAAAGTGAAAACTTCAAATAAAAGCTTTCTCCTTGTTGAACCAACTTAAATTCTGGTGTTGATCGGATCAAACAATTTTGCGCTTTTGTTTTATTTTGTGGAATAAAAAATGCAAAATCGAAACTTTATGATTTTGTTTGGGTTATTCCGAGAAAACCATTTTGTGTTGAAGCTTTAAAAAGTGTAAACTGAACTGATGTGATTGTGATGTGATGATCCCTGACATGAAAAGAACCCACATCACTTTAAAAAGTTTTTTGTTCAAGAGCATCGACAATCGAGCAGAGTGACATATACCTCGTGACAATATTGGAAAGTGCATTTCAACGAATAAAATATGCCTGCCTCGATGTGAATTAGATTGTTTACCAGTTTGTTTCCCCACATCAAAGCTGATTCCAAGTTGATCATCTAGATCTGAAAACTTTCGTTTGAGCTCAGCTTGCCTTTCCAGAAGTGTGCTGTTACCCAGGACGGTTGGTCTCATTCTATGCAAAAATCTGTCAAGCCCGACAACAACCAGGAAGAAAAACCAAATCAAGGGCAGAACAGAACAAAAGAGAAAATATCAGAAAGGGAAAGATTTATTTTTACTGTGATGATGTGAAACGTCTTGAAAGTCAAAGGAGACGTCTTGAATGTCAAGGAAAACCGATGTCACGCGGCTTTTGTATTTGTATTTGAAATATTTCGTGCTACGCTTTAAGTCAAAGTTGACATTGTTTTCATCAAACAGTCAAAGTCAAAGTCGACCTCAGAGAAATAAACCGATAATATCAATATCGTATCATATTCCTTTTCAATGGCTGCACGAACAGCTTGTTCGAGGACGAGGAGAATCGAATGATATGAATTGGTTTTAGATTTTTTTGTAATGGAATGGATTGAACTTTTGGTGTGGTCGTTTTCGTGAGAGAAAAATTTCTTCAAGAAAAAAATCAGCAAGACATCAGGAACAAATCTTGGTATTGATCGGAATATGTCAATCTGGATAAGATGAACATGGCCACGTTTATTTGCAACAAATAAAAAATCATTTATTTTTTGTTTGTGTGAAACTAATCCGGAGCATTTTCGCAGGATTATTGTTTGGATTTTTTGTGACCCATCTGCCTCGACAACCAGGGAGGGTGAAAGTGGGTAAAAAGCAATTGCCAAGCTTTTTTATTGCAAAAAATACTGCCAATAGAAAAAAAAGGCACTTTATTTTTGCTTGAGTCATTCACTCACTCACTCGCTCACATGAGCTATGTATGAATGAAAGTCAATATTGTTGTTTGTTGCGATTAATATTGAAACGCACGTTTTTTTCAATGCAACAGCATTTCATTGCACTCTGTGAAAGATGAACATGACATGAGCGACAATGTGCTGAGAAATTTGAATAAACTGTCAACCCCAGGAAGGAACTAGCAGAGAGAGATTCTTTCTATATGAATGAAATGAAAGTATCATCATTATCGGAACAAAGATCCGTCTTTTTACCAATATAATACTTTCTATGTGCATGACGCTCCACTTGTGTATGACGTGATACATAATATGATAGTGATGATGTGATGATCCTCAACGGAGAAGAAGATGCGTATCTCATCATCATCATCCCATTTTCATTGTGATTGACTATTAATAAAGGAGACATCGATAAATACCAAACCAACTCAACAATCGACAAGAGGAACAGTTTACACGATATACTAAGAGCAGAGCACAAAAACGTATTGTTGATGGTGAAATCAGTGATATGATATATGGTACTCAGTGGAATGAATGAGGAAACATCCTTCTTAAAAGAAATGACTTTTGAGGAAAAAAGCCGATAAATTTTATAATTTGCGTAACAACGTGTTAATAATGGACAGATTCCATTGATCCTGGCATGTTGTGTGAAATTCACATTGTGAACTTATTAAAATCAAATCCACCATAATCCTGTTTATGTGTTCCATAAACTAAGAAATTTCCTCCATGAATGATAGTAACTCATTTTTTTTACAAAAGTTCTTCCTCTCTCCCTTTCAATGAGCCCTGTATAGGTAATCATCGTATGATCATCAACATCTTTGTAAATCTCTGACTTGACTTAACTAACACTGTAAGTCAAGCAAGAACTTATGTATAAGTTGGATATAAATAAAAACCCATGCCATGATGAATGACGGACGGTTTCTCTATGTAATGTATTAAGTACTTACAAACTTACATTACCCCATTGGTATTTTGAAAAGGTCAAGCCCTCCGCCACACATTGAGTCATGAAATGAAAAAAAAATACAACACTTCATCAGACAAGCCATTGGAACTCACACAGCTACATATAGGTAGATAATACAAAGTATTTTCTTTTTTCAACAAAGCAAAGTGTTATATTGCTACGTATTGTTATTGTTGGAGGATAAAAAAACTGCTCACAATATTTCATCTTCATCCTTTCTTCCCCTCGTCATCCTCAACAATATTATTAACAAAAAATTACAGTTTTCCTTCTTGTGAGAAAGTTTGCGTTTGGCTTGGGCTTGACACTAAGCTGGGGAGGATTTATTTAGAGCCTTTGGAAGAAAGAAAATTTACGGATCGGATTGGTCACACTTTTGCCATTTATTTCACACAACTTTAACTCAACCCAACTCTCGGGATCATCATCACTAAATCTTCTTCTTCTGTGCCTTGGCTATAAATGCACTTCACCAACAAAGTCTCCTTCAACAGAACAGAACAATAATGGTATGCAGCTGCAATTTGTTCATTGTTGATGTTGAAAAATGAGGAGGAGAGGGAATGTGTGTGGCATAGTTTGAGAAAGTGCCTGTGCTTGTATGTGTGTTAGCTAGCCAAACACCTGTTGAAACCTTCTCTCTAGTGACGGGCTACACGTTTTAAAAAACAAAACCTCATCTCAGCGATTAAAAAAAATGTCCAAGTCAAAAAGTCGAAACCTGTCCCATGCCGCCCCAACAGCATCCTCATCAGGAGGATCCAGCAGAAAATCTCGGGCTCCGAAACGACAGCATCCACCCGACAAGAACAACAACAATCCAACTCCTCCAAAGAGCAGCAGCAGCTCAATTTGCTCCAGGAAAAAGGACTCCTCCAAAAAGTCCAAAGACTATGAAAAATATTCCCTCCGACCCCGCTCCATCCAAAACCGGATCGAGACGGAGAAGCGTCAAAAGGGGGAGCTGAAGAAGGAGCCCAAACCCAAGCACAAGCCCCCTCCCCTGAGTAAATACAGGAGGAAGACGGCTAATGCCCGGGAAAGGAGCAGAATGCGTGAAATCAACACTGCTTATGAGCTGCTCCAGCAGGCCGTGCCCCAGTACCCCATCCTTCCGGTTAATGCTCAGGGGAAGACTTGCGAGAAATTGACCAAAATTACGACGCTCCGACTGGCAATGAATTATATCCAGAGTTTGCAGTCCATGTTGACTCAACCGGAGGGTGGTGGTGGAGGGAGTGGTGTTTCCTCCATTACGGAAGCCTCCCTCTCCTCCCTGCTCAATTTAAGTAGTCAGGATATAGAGTCGGACTCGGATTCCATTGGGAACTCCATCGCTTCCTTTACATCATCATCAGTCTCATCACCGTCAGTGTCCTCTGCTTCCTCCTCATGTGGGAGTAGTTTGGGTGGTGGTGGAGGTGGTGTTGGTGGAACCAGCAGTCTGGGTGGATCCGACTACTCCCCCGCCTCCTCCTACATGTCCATGTCCCCCATGTCCTCCTGCTCCCCTGTGGGGCCGGACTGCATCCAGACGGTGATGCGCTCCGTGGTCTCCCCCGCAGCTGCGGCCGCCATCTCAGCCAACGCTGCCGCCTGCAATCTCAACGGAATGAATCTCAATCACCTCAACAATGTGTCATTGTCGTCGTTGACACCTGGTTCGTTAGCGCCGGTCCATCAGTCAATCACCACGATAGTGACCATTCCCTCCCATCCCCATGCCCAGGCTCAATACTCCCGTCAACTGCCTCCGACAAATATTCACCTGCTTAATCAGCAACAATCACAGACAATTCATCATCATCATCAACTCCCTCCACCTCCACGCCCCACTCCTCCGAGTGCAACAGTAACGTCATCATCATCAGCATCACCCTCCACAGCGTATTTGGCCCCGTCGGCTACGTCCTCTTCTTCAATGATCCTTCTCCAACCTTTGCATCCTCCACCTCAACAGCAGCAGCTTCATCAGCTTCAGCCCAAGCAACTGCTTCATCTCCCAACTTCCTCCTCATCTCAACGAAATCCTTTACTGTGTTCACCCCAACCAATGTTAGTCGGTAGTAATAATAATAATAGCAATCGCAATCATCATCATCATCAAAATAACAACAATGCTCAGCTCAATCATCACCACCACCTTCTCAACCTCAACAATAATAATAATAACTTGAGTATGAGCATGAGCAAAATGAAGTTGCCTTCGATCGGGAGCTCACTTTCCTCTGCCCTCCTGAGAAAATCAATGTCCTCCTTCCTCACCGACTACGTCCAGCTCAGCAGCACTAATACCAATACTAATGGGCTAAACGTGAGTATGAATAATGGCAGTGGCCACCGGACGGGCAGCCTCAGCTCGCTGACGGAAAGTGATTTGAGTGAGTACACGAATGACCTATTGTCGGATGAGGGCTCCGTCTTGGACGAGCCCATGTTTGAGGACATCATCGGGGTGGGGTCCACAGACTTGGATTTGCTGCTGGGGACGGAGAGCCTCGGCTTCTCATCGGATTTGAGTGCTATTTAAAAAATGAGACAAAGAAAACTAAACAGTTTTAACTTTAATTACTGTAAGCTTTAAATATGACAGCAACAAGTTGCCAAAAAAAATAATCAATCGCCAAAACATATGTGTATAGTAGATAGGTATTATAAGTCAAGTAAAGTAGTTAGGTAGTGTATAAAAATTCATTATGAGAAAGTCAAATACATTTTTAAGCGTGAGAAAGCCAAAGTTTGGGTTGGACTAGGTGGTTAGGTATGTTAGGAATTTTTTTCAAGCGGAAGTCTCTAAAAAATAGTTTATATATTTGTCCCGGTATAAGGTTTCGTGAAAGTAAACAGCTTCGTCCTTAGCTTACCAACATATTATCTAGCTTTTGTTAGTTAAGAATCTTTTCTTTCTTGGAGGCATCATTGCAAAAAAATCTGAACAATCTGAGGTGCGAGCAAACATTGCAAAAAATGTGGTTTTGTTTTGCAATATTGATATTAGCTGGTTGCACTGTTGCAAAATATTGCTTGAGAATTGTTTGCAGCTCAAGTGAAGGTCTTGCCTATTTTTTGCGTTTTAATTTTTGAGCCTGGGAATATTCATCTTCATTTTTTGAAAGAATCCAAAAAGAATTAACAGCAACCAATAATGACTGAGAATCGCATTTTAACTAAGCCGGCGTTTGTTATCTCCTTTTCTTTTTAACATGACCATGTCACATCCCCAGCATCTCAGTCAGTTTCCTTCCTCTGAATCTTTATATCCTTCTGTCGTAAACTGTTTTATTATGTAACAAGCTCATTCCAATATTGTACTGGACTCGCTCCACCAGCTGAGAAAAATCTCTATCATCAGTTTCCCCCGGGGCATTTATCTGTACCGAACAGGCAGGATGACGCTGAACAAATCAGCATGATATTTTATTGATCATCATCCTCATCTTGTTCGTCAAACATTTAGTAAGTTTCCGTCATGGGTGAGCAGCTAATTTAGAGTCATCTTTTTTTGCGCATGCATGGCTTACTTCCAATGTCCGTTGCATAAGTACCAAGTAATTTTTATGTATGTCTTTAGTATGCTGACTGACATGCCGTCATGGCTCACATTCCCATTTTCTTTGCAATGTGTGCAGTCTCACAACCAGTCTCCCTCAGTCAGTCGTGTTTTCTCAGCAAACTGTAAAGAGGACTGTCATCAAAATATTTGCAAGTGGGAAAGGTTAAGTGAGCTGAAAATGAGATGAGCATGTTATGACACACTCCGTGGGTAATAAAAACTCATAAAATATCGAAAGGAAAAACTCAGCTCAGCTCAGCACGGACAGCCTTGACTAGATAGATTATTTATTTTTAACTTTGGCCCAATCCAATGCAAATATCCGGTGATGATGGATCAACATTAACATGTTCATTAAAAATGTCTCTTTAAATATTTTTATTTAACTAAGGGAAAAAAATCTTTCTTATTCCTGGAAAATTACAATAATTGTTTTACGTAGTCAATCCTCTGTAAAATGTAAGTAAATTGATTATGATTTTTCTCCCCTCCTCCCCTTTTTATTGACGCCTCATCCATATCATAGTTATTTAGTCTGTTGTTTAGCTTTTTAAGTGAAGATGATGATAAACTGATTAGTTTACATAAGCATCAACACAGGTAGGAAAACTGGTTCAAAACCTCGCAAAACCTTTTCTTTCCCTGTCTGGGTAATTTAGTTAATAATATGCTTACTTACTTACAACAACATGAAGGTTTAAAGTGTAAAACCACTAGTTAGCGTTAAAAGGGAGGCGGTCCTCATCCTCATCATCATCATCATCCCTCCCCACAAACAAACCACAAAAGATTTCACAAGAATAAAAAAAAGTGGCCAAAAGTTGTGAGCCAGTAGCAGTGGTGGGGAGAGACATGATCATGTGGTTAGAGTAATAAAAAGGAGAAAATTGAGTGAAAATGTTTTCCTAATGATTACCTTCATGAGTGAGTGTACAGAAGCTCGGAGAAGAAAAAAAATAGTAAATGCAGACAAAGTGATAGCAGGTGAGGTGAGGCTGGGGAGCTAGCTCCAACAATGTGAGGAAAATTGCAGTCACACGAGTCAACAATAAACTTGTTTTCTTGATTGTTTGTTGCTTCCCCCTTTTGCTCCCTCTCTCATCTGCTCGCTCGGTATAAAATATTTAAAAAGAAAATGAAGAAGATTCTTGTTATTTTGTTTGTTGTTGGGAGATTATACCTTCATCCCTGTTGTTAAAATGCCAACATGTTTGTATTTTTATTATTATTTTTTTTTTCAAAGAAAAAAAATGTGCTTGTTTGTAAGTATGCCTGTTTTTTTAAATTATTTTAAGTGAAATGTCGAATGTCTAACTTTCTTAGGATCGCGAAAGTAGCATATTTGTCAAAAAAAAAAAGAATTAGGAATCTTCCGAGTTTCAATCACTTCTTCATGTCCCGGCGTATTAAGCTGTTTAGGATTTTAAGTAGATTTTCTTCAAAATTCTTGCAAAGCTCTTTCCTTTTTTTAAAATATAAAGTTAATTAGATTTAGAGAAAGTGCTAAATTAAATACATATTAGTAGCAGCAAACAGCTTTAATTTGTTTTGCGCCATTTAAGAACTCAAACGAAGTGTCATCTGAAGTGATGATCGACTAAGATTGTGAGTGTAAATATTTTAATGGAACGTTCCGGTTTAAAAAAAAGGGAAATATATTATTTAAGTTACGTTAGTTTAATTTTAATTTGATAGGAATTCGAATAGTTTATTCTAGGACTTACTTACTTCGCTAACCATGAAAGGTGAAAAGTACAAAAAGTGTGGAATGGGTTTGGATGGAATAATGTTTGTTTCAAGCCATATCATACCATACGAAAGTACTTTTGGACTGAATAGTGGCTGTTGAATTCTCGTGTGCCAGTTTTTTTTATAAAAAAAAAAAAATTTGTCAATTTTTATAATTTGTATAATACATACGTGTAAATTTAGTTGAACTGTACCTACTCAAGTCTCATAATTATGCATAATAATTAATAGTTAGCAAATAATTTAGATATAATTAATTCCTTTTGGTGGTATATCATCTTCCTATCACAATAATATGTGTCTTGATAAAAATGAATGTAAATATAGCTTCCAGTTTCCTGTCCTCATGTATACTTTTATGATATTGATATAAAAAAATATAAACTGTTTCGCAAAAATCTCTGTTTGTTGTTGTGCTGTACTTGCATTTTCCCTGCGTGTGGGTCAGGTCGAGAGATCAAAATAAAACTTAGCAATTTTTATAATGTTTTTATTTGCAATGTGCATGCATAGGCGATCAATGAAATTGAAGAGTTTCACTTTTGCTTACAAAAGAGTTGACAAATCGCCTTCTCCTCACTCACTTATTCACATTCATCCTTGTACAAAGTACATCGGCTCATTGTTGTTGTAACCCAACACGAACTTCTCTTGGTGGAAGACATAAATCCATTTGCTGTATATTAAAAGTCCATTAACATAAGAGATTGAATTGAATGATTTTTAAGATTAAGATGATCATTATTGTACATAACAAAACACATCGGAACAAAATAGAATATAATTTATTATGTATATTGTAGATATATTGTATTTTATATGTATATTTCATCGGAACCGTCAACCACTTATCAAATTCGTGTCGTTCAATAAAATACTGATTTGTAATTGTACGTGACACCCTCGTTATCGCAGTAACACATATTTCAATTCATTGCATCCCAACAGCATCATCCACATCGACTCGATTGATTCACTGAATCGATCATCACATCACGGCATATTATTAGTAGGTAAGCATTGTTGTCTTTTATTTGCATGCATGCTTGCATCAGGATCATATCATATTATTATTATTATTATTAACATAAACATCAACAAAGTTTCATACATTCTTCCGTATTGTTTTTTTTTATTATCATTCACTCCGTCCATCCGACCGTTAATGCAATTATGATGATGAACATGATGTCGATGTGGTGGTGGTTCATAGTTGGTTACGGTTAGTTATTATTGCTTGTACCTGAGAAAGATGATGAGATGAGAAATCTCTGATAAAAAAATTAAATTGTTCTACTGACTGAAGCTCTAGACAGGAGGATATTAGCTTTCCTATATAATCCTATTCCACTGCATTGCTACTACTACTACTGTAAATGATTGAAACAATCAAACAAGCTGATCTGTCAAAACTTTGAAACTTGTGAATAGGTAGTCTCGATGTTCGAGAGCTGAATGTTAATGGGCGGCGGACGATTATACATACTGATTGTACATAATCCTCTTGGGTTTAACTTCACTTTCTTTCCTTGAAAACAGGATGATGATGATGATGTTCATGAATTTAAAAAAAACAGCATGTTTGAGTAGCTTTTTGGTAGCGTCTATTGTGGATTAAGCTGAGAGAAAAAATCAGAAAATGTCTCAATTTTGCTTGCGAGTTTAGGAAACCGTTTCATATTTGGATACACACATCCACATTACTAATAATGCAGATGCATCGCAGTCATTAAGGTAAATAAGATGTTAAAGTTTCACTCTCAGTTAACGTCATGATGTAAGGTTGTTGGGAGGTCCTTCAACGGCTCCAAGTTCTAAAGCCATCCTCTGCAATGGCTTGGCTTGGCTTGGCATGCACTCTCATGGGATGAGCTAAGTGATACATTTCATTACAAATTGTCCCGTTGGTGATGATGGGACGATTGCGGATGGTCGACAACGGGGAATGTGAGGCCAGGCGAAAAGGATTGCCATATTGCCAATGAAAACGATTTCTTTCCAAACATCTTCCTTGCAAAAATCGCTTCTTAAAAAAATTCCCTCAACATACAAAATGCATCCTAATCTTAAATGCCTGCATGCTGAAAAAATATTTGGCTATCGGAATTTGTTTTCTATACACAAGAATCTGCATACCTTTTACATTTCACCTTGGATCACATTTTCCCAGAATATTTATCACAAATTCCAAAGGGAATTTATGTATCAACACACATCCCCAATTATAACTGCTCCACTAACTGGTCAAACGTGGAGCCGCGACCCAGCCGACAGAGCTAAAATATTCAATGAAATATTTATTTTAAAAATCTCACACGCTTACTTACTTTCCTCATTAATAATGTGTACCTAACTGTTCTTCTCATTTAAATCTTTGGTTTGGTTAGATTTGGCTCTGGGCTCATAATTAGCTTGACGGAATGTCGAGCATTGCTCCCCTTCCACATAGACACATAAACAGCTTCTTACAAACATCCTGAATCACTCTGAACACACAAAAAAATTCCCTTGCAAAAAAAATAATAATATTTAGGCTAATATAATTCCATCTGAAGAAGAGGAGAAGAATGCAACATAGAATACTTTAAATCTGAAGGAAAATATTATTATCATTATTATGCATGTTAGTAGTACGGACACAATTACTCACATGTGATGGGACGTTTGACATGTGACAAGTGAATATAGCGAGTCACATTTTATTCATAAAAAATGATGACTCAATCTGGGTAGGTATTTGTTTGACTCTCACTGGTACGGATAGAAAACAACAATCGACAATCGAGAATGTTTAAACTAGGTAGGTAAGGTAGACAGTAAGCTGTTTTTTGTTTCTACAAGAATGGCAGGTTTTACAAAGAAAAGAAAAAGAATGATAGGGAAAATATGCTTGTTGGGGAGAATGATGATAATGATGAGGATGATAATTTGATCCCAACAATGAGGAAAACATTTATACATACTTTTAATTTCCTTTGAAGGCTGCTGCTCCTGGTTCACTACACCAAGCAAAGCATGTCAAATCAACAATGACGATGGTTCAGCAGAAAATTGATGCATTTTTTCCCTATCGGTTTACGTTTGGTATTGATTGGATTGGAAGAGAGTGTAAATTTTCTTGAGAAGAGTAGCTTGAGCCTCTATATTCTATCCTGAGTAGAGTCAGTCAATAAAGGAAAGTAAAAACAAAACAATAAAAATAAAATCGAACTCTCGCAGAAACTATTTATTTGTTCCTAACTAGCATGATCATCATCATCAGTAGCATCCGCATAGAAGCTCCTCCATCCACCGAGGAAACAATCAGGAGGAAAGAAGAAGAAAAATAATAATACATACTTGACCATTTCACTTTTGACATGGATTTTTTTTCTTCAATCGATATGACTCGTTTGCTCGCTCAGGCTCAGGATCAGGATGATGATGAGGAGGAGGAAGATGAATACGCACTTACTTATCACATCAAAAAAAACTTTTTAAAAAGTGTTTGAATTGAAGTGAATGTAAAAATCCCTATTAAAACAATCCTACTGTTTATGAAGGAAGATGCAGATGGAAGCATGCATAATGATCTCATATAGCTGTAAAGACAACAGGACGGGTGCTCGCTCGTAGAAGAGGATGAAGTTGGTGACTTGAATGGTGTGGTGTGAGCTGCCAATTCTAATCCAAACAGCCGACGGGTATCATCATCATCATCATCATAAACATCTGCATTTGAGCACCTGTGTAGTTAGTAACGCAGCAGTCGAGTCAGTCGTTTGGACACTTTTACTTTCATCATCATCATCTTCATCAACAACAACAACAAAACTTCGTTGTTTGGATTTGGATGCGTCCATTCGCATTATAAAAGCGTTGGATTTGCATCGATCATGATCACCAAGGCAGTTCCCATTGAAAATATAATGATTTTTTTTGTATTGACTTTTTGTAGCATGGCAGCTCAGCTCGAATCGAATGGCTTCATAGACAATTTTTGAAAGAAAATAAAATATTTTGAAAAAAATAAGCACTTTGACTGCTCTGCTAAACTATCCGGAAACTGTTCTGTATTCCAGAGATTTTTCCATTTTTCTGAGCACCCTTTTCCGAGACAACATTATTGAGCTTGAGCTATGTCGGATCCCAACGATACCCCTTCTGACTCTGGTGAGGAGAGACCCCCAGTGCGAACCGGAAGTCCCGGAGAGTTGCTGAACGATCCTGCAGTGGAGAGCATGGAAGTTGAGGTTCAGCCTGATGAGCCTGCTACCGAAGAAACTAGTGATGATGATGATGGGGAGGTTGAAGAAGCACCGGAAGTGGAGGATGGCCATGTCCGGCGGGTAGTCCTTCAGCCAAAAGAGGTAATCCAGGTGGAGCGGAATGATATGCCTTTGGTGGAAGCGGGGGTGTATCACGCTAAGGTAGCGATTGAGTAATATTTTAATTTACTCCCCAAAAAATTAGAATTAAGATTGATTAGAGAAAATTAGATTGATGCAACAAAAAATGTAAATTAAAATGCTTTAGTGGGAGGGTGAAGGTCCTCCAGACATGGTGTCCTTGGTTGGCGAGTTGCTAAGTCCGAAACCGAATCCCAACAACAATGCCCGCCGAGACCCCCGCCAATGTGGAGGAGGTCGTGGTAGTGGTGATTGGTATTCCCCTGCTGGAGGAAATGGAGGACCAGTAGGAGGAGGACCTCCCCCTCCCCCACCCAAGAAGGGTCTCACTTTCGAAGACTGCGGTGGACTTGAGAAGCAGGTGAGCTACATCAAGACAGCATTGATGGAGCCCCTAACCGGAAAGAACACTTCCGGTGTGAAGCGATTCGGCTTGGAAGCTCCCAAGGGGATCCTCTTCTACGGACCACCCGGCTGTGGAAAGACTCGGCTTGCTCAGGCACTCGGGAATGAGATCACGAAGGCTTTGAAGCGCCCAGTCCACTTCATCTACCGTAAAGGCCAGGACGTGGCTTCCAAGTGGTTTGGCCAGAGTTCCGAGAATCTTCGGAACGTGTTCCGGGAGGCTGTGGAGCTCCAGCCGTCCGTCATCTTCTTCGACGAGTTGGATGGTCTCTGCCCCCGGCGGGATAAAGCCTACACCGCCCAAGCCAATGTCACAATCGTCACAACTATGCTGGGTCTCATGGACGATCTCCCGAAAGGGAAGGTCTTCGTCATCGGAGCGACGAACAGATTGGAAGGGATCGACGCAGCTCTCCGTCGACCCGGAAGGTTCGACAAGCATCTGGAGTTCCTACCTCCAGCGGAAGCGGGACGACTGGATATCCTCAGGATCCACACCAGGGAATGGAAGGTCCGGCCCAATCCTCAGATGCTCCAGGGACTCAGCCGGGACACGGTGGGCTACTCCGGGGCGGATCTGGCCAAGCTCTGCATGGACGCTTTTGACAACGCTTTGAGCCGAGCCCTTCAAGAGTCCAAGGGGGACTTCCGATCAGCAAAATTGGACAATCTGAATGTGGAGCAGAGGGACTGGATCCAGGCCATGGGGAAGATGAAGCCGACAAATGCCGCCGTCTTCGGCTCAACCTTGTACACTCCCTCCACCGGTGCTGGAGAGCATGTGGCTCCGCTGTTGGAGTCCAATCTGAAGAACGTCATCGAGAGAGTGACCCAACTCCTCCCTTCGAAGAAGTCCCTCAACGCTCACAGCTCCATCTTGAGCCTCCACGTGTCCAACGAGTCGGAGGCCGTCCTGGGAAACCTCGACGAATACCTTATATCTGAGGTCCTCCGCTCCCCCCAACTGGCCAAGTACACCATGTACAGCTTGAGCTCTGAAACGCTATCCTCCACACCCAAGAACGCGTGGGGGACGAAGATCAACGATGCCTTCAGCCAAGCTCTGGAGTCCCCTCAGCCGGCCATCCTCTACCTTCCCCATTCCGATGACCTGTGGGGGATGATGAAGAGCGCCAAGCTGGGATACCACTTGAACCTGATCCAAGGTCTGGAACGGCTCCGGGGGAAATTCGTCCTCCTCCTCACATCCGGGCCTCCCCCCTCAGCCTTAGCCGGGGACAATCCCCTCAAGAAAGTGATCATCGGGACGGCTACCAACTACGAAGTCCACCCACCCTCCCAAGCAGACCGGGAGAACTTCTTCCAGCCCGTGTTCGCCAGTGCCCTCCTCGCCGTCGATGGGAATTGGAATAACACCCAAGTCATTCAGCTGGACAAGGCGATGGACAAGGCTGTGGAGTACACGGAAGGCGCCGACCTCGGCACCATGCTCCGTCTCCACGATCAGTTGAATGACATGGTTGTCACCGGCCAGCACAATGGATCCATCAACGGCCTCCTCCAGTCCATTGCCCAGATCGTGGGCCAGTTCGGGATGAACCATCCGCCGCCAGCGAATGCCGACCAGGACGATGATGATGATGATGACGATGACTAAACCGGAAATGCTAAGAAAACAACCAATTTCATACTGTCCCGATGTTTTTTGTATCTGATTCTCAAAACTAATTTATTTATTTAATTCCATTCCATTGTCCATTCAACAGTGAAGATTACATCTACTCGTGCGAAACTTATGAATTTTTGTCCTGTGCTAAAAAAATAAATAAAATGGAATGACTTGGTCAATCAAGTCTAATTTTTATCATTTGAATTACTCATTATTTTTTTTTATTTTTAGAGCAAAAAAATATCATCAATCATTTTACAATTGATCCACTTGTTTTTCCCATTCCTCCCACAAGGTATGACATATGACATGACACATATCCACCAAGCCGCTTTTTTCTTTTGTAAATCAATCACAAATCCCAAATGATCACCTTCCCATTCCCCATCCATCCATCCTACTTTTATTCTTGTCCTGTCCTCCCACGCATCTTACAGAGCCCATTAGTTATTACGAAATATATTTTTTATATGTGACAGATGCAGCCTGAGTGAGTCAGTCAGTCAGTCTTGAATAAAGTTGTTAAAAGTAAAAAACGAGGACAAGATTTTTCTCTCCGTGTCAAATAGCATTATTATTTGTACTTTTTTCGAATTTGACATTCGTTCCTTTTAATATTGCCCAAAAACAGGCAAATCATATCAGTGTCAGTCATATGATAAGAGAGGAACGAGATGATTCACTGCAAAAAAAGACGAGCTATCGCTATTCCGTGGAAGCTCCAATCCTATCAGAGCAAAACAAAAACAGGTAATGACAAAATAATATCATTTTGCTCCGTTGCTGCTGCCATGCCAGTTCATAAAAAACGCTGAAAAAGGAAGAAAATAATCCGTTTCTTCTCCTCCAAAAAATAAATAAAAATACCTACCTACATAACAGAATGTAATGTAATCTGGTACTTCTCTCCTTTAACAAAAACAATTTACCATATACGTCCCTCTCATCATCAATAAAAAACAGCTCTCCCAATCCAAAAAAAACTCAAAGCCAAAAGCTCACCGGCTTGGCTGGCACACGCTTGATTCCCCTCTCTGTAAGTAACCGGCAAAAGGAATCTCATTAGATATGAATTGGTATTTTGGATTATCACATCGCATCAGACTCAGGCAGACATTTTTATGCTTGTTTGTTACAGAAGTGGAGGCAGGCACACGGTTACAAATCACAATTAAAATGAACAGCCATTCCATCCATTCCCCACAAATTAAAATGTTTAGGGACAAGGTGGAAAGGTGACATTTTAAACTGATAGCAATTTAATTAATTAGGAAGGAATCCCACTTTCCAGATTTGGAAAAGAGAAAAAAAAGACAAACAAGTGGAATAGCAGACGAGACGTTTTGTATTGTAACGTAATAGTAATGAGTTTGGATGTTGATGTTTGTTTGGATCTTTTTTTTGTAAATATAATTATTATTTCTCTGATTTGTTAGTGGTAACTTGAGAAGCATTAAAATTTATGGGTTTTACGTTTGGAAATTTTCTATTTTTATGATGACTTTTGGCTTCAGCCAGCCCCAGAAGTGATGATTGACGGCTTGACATTTTGCATTGTTGTTGTTTTCCTCTGAACAATCATCAATGCTAACCAAGTTGAGTTGAGAGTTGTTTGTTGCATTCGCAATTTACGATTCAAAAACAAATGAAGAGTGTGTCATCATCATCATCAGGTTTCCTGTCCCCCTTCTTGTTTGAATGACTGGAGTCAATTTCTAGTTAACTCACAGTTAATTTAACTATGATGATGATGAATCTCTCACTTTCTGTTCATCATGAAGCAACTGATACGTTGTTAGTGGAAATGGTAATGATCCCAGTGAAGCAATATATTTTCCTCTTTTCGGCCCACTCGTTTTATGTCCCGAGCATAAAAATCAAAATTAATCAGTGGGATCTACATTATTTATCGAGGAGCAGGAGAATATAAGAAGTGAAATGGCTTAGTGCCCAACTGACCGACTTGACTTGAAAAAAATAAATAAATGTTAGTTTTGTTCAGACGCATTTGGTAGTTTAATGGACTTGCGTGGTATGTAATGTGGAGAATGGCTGAGGAAAGAAAAACAAGCTTAATTTTTACCTTGAATTAATTAGCTCCAGGTAAGTAAGTAGCAGAAAGTGAGAGCGCCAAGCAAGCAAGCGGCAAGTAAATAAAATGGCTAATTGAAAGTGGTTTCCCGAACAGGATCATAAATTAAATTAAAGATTTTTATGCTTATTAGCTCATGGACGCAATCACGTTGGTTCAGAGAGTCAATGTGGCCATCTCTTCCTCAGTTTGTTAACTACGGAGAAGATTATGAATTTAAAAATTAAGCTAAGCTGGATGTCTATTTTATTCCTAATTGTGAAGCTCTTCTTGTGATTTATGTCCAATGCATGCGAAATCAAAAACATCCCAAGCCACAACCAACCACCACCACGCGTAAAATGTTTACCAACCTATATGCGGGTGGTGGTGGGATGTTGACAATGACGCAGGAGAAAAAAGTGACATCCCATTGTTGAGGCGACAGTGCTTACAACAAGGTAAATAGAATTCAAAAAGTCTGAAGATGAGTTTGAAGGACACTCGACAAGCTAAAGAGTAAGAGTAAGGAACATACATAGGTAACTTCAAAATTTTCACTCTTCTGACTGAAGACACAAAAATGACACAAAGGCATAGATAAGAAAAAGAAAAGGATGACACTAATTCCTTCATTCATTCCAATCCAAATTGTCCTGTGTCAACCAAGTTGACTTAAACTTGTAAGTTGAAAATTTGTACTTTTGGAACTCATCAGTCATGTCATCACGATGACATGGGAAGTCGAAGTCAAGAGCATCTTTCACCAATCTTCTAAACTACATATTTTTTTTTTCATTATGCAAATACAAAATCAAATTGACAGAAAAAATATGAAATATGTTCGATCAACCAACATCATCCACCTTCCCGATAAAGCATTTTGCTACAGGGCACAACTGTAAATTATTCTACGAAACAAAACATCGTGTTGAATGTCATGTTATCATAAAACATTTGGAGGGATGGAGGTTGGAGGAACCCTCCCTTTTGATTATTAGCAAACAGAGAGAAAGAGAGAAAGATCTTCCCATTTCTTTAAAAAAAATTCATTCTCAATCCCAATTTTTTAAGTTGTAAATTATTTTCTTCTTGTTGCAGCGTGGAAAACAGAATCCCAGCCCAATCTAGAATCTTTCGTAAATATGACAGGGATGCAATGCAATGTAACTCACACGTGGAATGAAAATGTGTTGTCTTGCCTTGCCTTGCCTCAGTAAAAATGCAAATTACTCCTTCCACGTCGAACTGGGATGGTTAAGGTGTGAAAAATGAGTCTCTTTTCCCACCCTCCTTTTGGGGATTTTTAAAAGGAGGATGATGATGATTACATACGTAATGGGTAGTCCACCTTTGCACCACACCACAGCATGTTTATACGAGGGACAAAATCACACACTTGCATAACTTATGTATGATATTATGATACTTGCCTTCAACAACGAAACAAAAGCTGAATGGTTGAATGGCTAAATAAAAAGGACTATTATCTTGATATTAGTTAGCTCATTTGCAGATCAACATTTTACACCACAACCAGAGGGAGAGAGAATTTGAATGGGCTTATTGAAGAACTACGTGTCTAAAGTCTAGTTTTTTTTCTGGCTGTGGTTGTGATGGTGGTTGGTTGGGTTTGAACATTCTTGCCAAAGGTGATTAGGAAATCCTGTTGTGATCAACTAATGAAGACTATAAAACCACTTGCCATGTGTCTTGCCATTTCATATAACAACTTCAGTTTCCACACATCAACTACTAAAAACACCAACTACTATACCACAGCTTTCTACAGATAATTACACGGTTGGATGCTTTAACCCATGCAATGTGATAGGAAATCTGAAATCAGCCATCTTGCTCGCAGTGTTAGGATGTAATGAAAAATTACATGATTGTGTGAATGACTCTCGGGGAAGTTTAAAAAAAAACGAAAAAAAGTTAGCTGCTACATTATAATCCTAACGTGATGGTGGTAGAAGTGGTAGTAGTGTAATATGTACAGGTGTTGTTGTTTCTTGTTTCCCCATTATAATTCCCGTGTAGAAAATTGCATGGTAAGATGATGTTGATGCGAGTGAATGACCATCGTCAGCATCATCACCAGCAGCATCGTAAGAAGAAGAAGGAAAAATTAGCCATTCGCTGAAGCTAAAGCTGAAAATTGCTCTGTGACATGAAATGAAATCCCTCTGCATCCTGTTCTATGTCTAGTACACCGCCATATTGGATTGGATATTTTTTTTTAAAAGAGCAAAAGGTTTCCGTTTATTGATTGATCATTCTTGAAAATTGATGACATTTTATTTTCATTTTGTAAAATTTTGTTTTCTAGTACTTGAAAAATTTTGCAACAATATATTTGTGGAATGCGTGGGAGGGAAGGCATCAACTAGAATGAGAAGCCACCACCACCGTTGTAGTTCTTGTACATTGCGGGGATCAACAGAAGGGCAAAGATGAACATACCATCTGATGATAGCTGTGGAACACCCCCCCACGTGGTACCACCCTTGATCCCACCCTTATCTCCATCGCCACCTCCATTGCCACCTCCAGGTGTGCCACCTCCATCGCCACCTCCATTGTCACCTCCATCTCCACCGCCACCTCCATTGCCACCTCCATCGCCACCTCCATTGCCACCTCCATCTCCCCCGCCACCTCCATTGCCATCTCCACCGCCACCTTTATTTCCACCTCCTCCAGTTCCAGGATCCTCCGTTGTCGTAGTGGTAGTTGTGGTTGTAGTAGTGGTTGTGGTGGTGGTGAAAATAGCCTCCACATTGCAAAGATCCGTATTGCATGTACAAACTGTTGTTCCCGGAAAGAATACTCCCTCATATGTTCCCTCGAAATGCTGGTATGTACCACCTTTATTTTCAACGCACGTTTCGACTCTGTTTTTTGCACTGTTGGCGGAATTAAAGTTGGTAAATGTAGCACAGTTGCCAACCCGCAACCCGAGCTCGTCCAAACATTGTGTCAAGAATTTATCGTTAAAGCATCCTGCACCCTTCCCGTTCGTTGCAACACACCTATATCTAGTACCAGGATAGTCACCCGGAGTCGGACAAGTTTTGTTTTCACCCGCTTCTGAGCATCCCACTACACCCTTTGGCCACGTTCCGTATTTGCAGTTGCAAATTAGGCCTGCATGCAAATTATAGAACGAACGATATTAATTATTGTTTCTCCACATCTAGACATTAGTTAAATGCATCCCATTTCCCATTATGCTACATAACTACAACTCTACCTTCAACTGGCTTCGGCCCCTCTCCCAACAGCATTATTGCTAGTAGAACTACAGCCAACTGGAGACGGTGCCTCCTCTGGCTCTTGACCGGGGTGAAGATCATGATGATCCCAGCCCTTGCCAACTAGTAGTAATCAAAAGCAAAACTTCCAGGAAATATTTCAACACTTTACAAGAAAAACTGAAGACTTTAGTGGAAATCTCTGTCCGGAGCAGTCTCACCAAAATTGAGTTCGACTTCCCATCAAAAACATGTCAGCAAAGAAAATTCAGGAAGCACAACGATAATTTTTTTAAAATTCAAATTCAGATCGAAAATTATAGCATGAGTTTCCATGCGGTTCTTGAGCTGATACATTGACTGAGTAGTTGTATTACATAAAAAATAAATATGTCACTCGGTAAGCATGAATTTTGGTCAAATGCAATCTCCTACACAAGTCAAAAAAACAAATGAATGGTTTAAGCAAAAAAAAAATCAAGGCTCATACAAACAGGTAGAGGGACAGCCTGTATTTAAAGCAATAAATGATTTTAAAAGATTCTCCTTCTTCTTTCTTCCACTTTTATTGCATTTCCTTAAACAGCTTCTCTCACTTCCATTTTCATTTTCGCTCTAGTCCCAACATGGACATCCGAACCGTATTGAGTAAGTACTTTTCCTTGCTGGGAAAATGCAACTGCAACGCATTGTGCATTGAAACTACCTAAAAAAGGGTTTTAGGTTGAGCTTCTTGCTTCAATGGAGTAACCGAATATGTATCCCATTTTATGCGTTTCTTAGAAGGAGGAAGAAAGGAAAAGTGTGGTGGTTGTGGAGGAGGATAAGGATGCACCTTACCACTTTCCTTTTAAATATTTTTCCTCGTGTGGAATGCATTCCAAATGCAAATGCAAAACCAAGCCATTTGAGATGACCAAAAACATGTCCATAAAATATGGACACTTGTTGATCAACAAAAAACTTCAAGGTAAAGTAAAAAAAGAGGGACATGACATGTAAATCTCGGGATCACTTTCTTTTTAAGGAAAGAAAAACAATCCAAGTTATGTACAATAATGCAACATTGTTATGCAGTTTTGCATTTTGATGAATCATCATTATCGGATATCGTTACAGTTTGCCCCGGAGGAGGAAGGATTTTTTTATTATGAAGTGTTAATGAAGTCGGAGCCAACGGATTCACGTCACGGGTTCCTCCTTCGACTTCAACGGAGGAATGTTTTCATAAAATGAAACTGATACTTTTGATTTACGCTTGAGCCCTACTGCCAATATTGTCCTGTCAGGAGGTGTGGTGGTATGGCCTTACCGAAGAATTTTATTTTCGCATTTGAAAAAAAAA
>JAQIWX010000121.1:0-26259 GCA_034696785.1 Lepidocyrtus cyaneus | reverse complement strand
GACTGGAGCCGGCCCACCGGATTCCCAAAACTGCTGCTCCCAGCAGCCATCCCACCGTTGAAACTATCCAGGTGGGGAGTGGACGGATAGTGGCGGAGGTATGAAGGACTTTCCTCCATCTTAACTCGCCCTCCCAGTTCCGACGACATTTTAATGTCCTCAACGCTGAATTAAAAAACTTGGCCTCGGAAGAAAAGAAAATATTAATTAACTCAAAACTGTTCCCATTTTAAAAAAGTCCCCAAAACTTGCATGTATCACTTCACTTCCTCCACCTTATCAATAAAAAAAATTGTCCCACGTGGAAATCAATCCGATCCACTAACAAAAGTCACGAGACATGTCATGTCCGAAAGCTCAACAACAACTTGATCCTTTTCATTCAACTTTCCACTTGAAAAATACAACACATCAGCCTCACTCACTCAGAATAAAAATTTCTGTAAGCACTTGATTCACAAAAAAAAATCCTCCTTGATGAATAATATAATTTTTTTTTTCAAGGGAAACGGTTGGATGACTCCCTTTTTTCCCCTTCACGTTGTTAACTTACAGTACAGTTCAGTTCAGCACAGAACGAAGGAAACTGTTTTGCATGGATGAGTTGATGATGAACTTCACATCACTTCACGATCATATTCATATCAACCCCAACGATAACCACACTCATATGTATGTCTGCATAAATGTTCGCATCGCAATCCATAATATAATTTTTGATACGGTTGTTTTTTTCCCTCCTCCTCCCCTCCTTTTTATCTTTATTTCGGTCTTTCGTTGCAAGGAACTAAATTTTACTCACAACCAAAAACATACTCGCCAAAAGTTAAATAGTGAAGTCTTCTTCTTCCTCTTGTCTTCTTTTTGCTCATTCAAAATTTTGTATCATATCATTGTTGAAAAATTTGTTTTTATCCTTTAACAAAACAACACAACACGCTCTGTTTGCTTCCATATGAACAAGAAGAAAAAAATGGATGTCTAAAACTATATTTTTTTTTATAAATCCCAACCAAACAGTAAAAAAAGGAAGGATAAAAACCAGGGAGGAATTTTCCTATTAGGTATTTCTATGTTCTATCTCTTGCTCTGGTCATTCACAATTAATTAAATGGGAAGGTGAGCAAGTATAAAAAAGGGTTAAACAACACAATAACAAAAGGGTCTTTAGTCTAATTTTTCATTTGACTGCTGCTGCTGTTGCGGTCCTTCTTCTCGAAATTGCTTCCGTTGTTGTGAAAATTAGGTGAAATCCCGGGATATGATTTTTATGATGATTCCTCTGTCCACCGTTGCTGCTTCTGTTCCTCTGTCGACTTCTTTCTCCTGCCAGCTCCACTCTGCGAGAGAAATGAGAAATAAGTTTAGACTATGTTTTGCTTGAGAAGAACAGAAAAAAATATGAACAAAGACGAAGAGCTATCCCATCTCCATAAATTCTGTATGACTGACGGGTAATCAACTACGGTTATGTTATGTTAGATGATCGATTTCCCGCTTTACCGAATTAATTAATTAGTTTCGGTGGGGTCTCACCTCGTCTCCTCGCCTAAAACAGCCAGCCGAGTCCTAGATTCGGTTGCTTGAGTGACTCCGTTAAAAAACAACCAGGTTCAAGGTCATCGGATAAGCAAGATAATCCTAAATCAAAAGAAGAAGAAAATATGTTTTTATTAAAAATTTAGAAAAAATTATATTATATTTATCGTCTAAGGCTATGTTACTTGTAGATAACCTCTGATAAATATACCGTTTTACTATTACAATAAATATTTTTTTTATACCCAGCTAATTGAATTCGGCTTCTGCGGCCCCAGAGAAGATGATGAATGTTGAAGTAAAAACCCGTAATTCTCTTTTTTTAATCCTCTTTTTTTCTTTTCTGATCAGCTTTTCAATGTGCGGGGGAGTTTTTTTATCTGAGGAGGATGCGATAGGATACGCTATGAACAAAAAAGTCATTCACAGTTGATAACCTTCCTCATTCCTCGGTTGCTGCATTTTCCTAACGGTGGTCTGCTCCTCTTTTCTCCTCGTGTGGGTTAGAGAGGCTAACCTCATGTAAGAGATCTGAAAAAAAATAACAGCCTGATTTAATCAACCATGCCATGATGCACACAATAATAATGTGAAGTTAAGGCCCGCCCGCCCAACCAAAAAAAAATATAATCCCTAAAATAATATGTTATGCTGTAATAATGTGTTATGCATCTCAATTTTACGCTATAATTGCTATGGAAAAAATATGTTCACGTCGATTATTATGTGATGGGATGTGATTGGTGGTGGTAATACTACTTTTGCTCTAGTTTTGTTGGTTGGTTGATGGGATTGACATTTGGGAACGGGATGGGGATGACAGTGACATTGATAGTGATGATGATGGTCTTTAAAGAAAATGCTGAGTTCTTTTCAATGTTAACTGATGCGTAGCAAATGGTCTATGTAGCTCGAACAATACAATATCCATTAAAAAATATAATTTAAATGTGCTTAGGTAATACTTATACATATGCTAAAGCGATGGTTTTTTCTAGTAGTTTTTTTTGCCACCCGGCCCGAAAAAAACAACATAATTTTTTACGGACAAATAAAAATTTAGGAAAAAATGCCATCCGATACGAGCTAATAATTTAGGAAAATGTGTCCCTCCTATCATATGTCAGTTTGTACACCGCAAAATCAATTTGATTTTTTTGTCTTAAACCAATTTTTTTTTTGTAAAACATGCAAAATGGAATTATTACAGTTGAATTTACAGATAACTATATGTATGTCACACCGACATAGTTCAGGCCAGCTAAAACTGCTCAGTTTTCACAATTAAATTGCCATTGCCACCTTGTACACGGGAAATGAAGTGAACTTTAAAGTGTCAACAAATTTTTTTCCTGCATGCCATACCATGAAAAATGTCAGCCTCAAGTAACTTTTACAAGTAATTTCAGAAAAAAACGTTGCAATTTTTATTCTCATCGTAAATAATACTTATAGATTATCTATAAAACATCCCATTTGATAACCATGCCTAATATCCCCTGTCGTAATTTTTGACTTTTCCTTGATCCTAAAAAGAAAGAAGCAAGTAAAGTAGCTATATAGCTTGCTAGCTATTTAAAATAAAGGTCTTTTATTTAGTAATGGATCAGCCAACATCGCGCTACAGCCATGCAACATCCGATCAACTCCATTAAATATATCTTTAAATCTGCAGCCCTATTTTGCCAAGGCCTCCCTATAACCAACCCAATCATCATCCCCAGAAGAAAAAAAAAACAGGATAAATGTCATGTCTCCAAAATAATAAAAAAAAAGCAAATACTGATGATGATGACATGATGATGACATAACAACGGAACATAAATTTTTGTGCGTGCCATATTAGCCATCCAACAAAAACGAACATGTCAGCCTAATGTCAAATGTTTAAGTTGGGAAATGGCATTGATTTTTGATTTCTATTTAAATTCAATTTTCTCTTCAAGCAAGCAAGAAGCCCCTGCCAAAAAAAAAGTAAACAGGAGATTTGAGCTTTTATTTATTTATTTATGTTGATGAAAATGAAAACCGAGAAGACTTCAAAGCAAAGTAAATTATATAAGAACATAATTATACTTAGAACTGAACTGAACTGAAAATGAAGAACTCATTGTCATCATCATTACTGTTTATGACAGTGCGTAAAACAGAGGAGAACGTGACCGTGTCTAGGCCAAGTCAACAGTGATCCCGCAGCAGGATCATCAAAAAAGCCTTAAAAAAAGAATTAGACAAGTCGAAATTTCGAGTCGTCTTCGTCGAGGTTGGAAATAATGAAGAGCTAATTATTATCGTTCCTGATGATGATGGTGGCAAACTCAGTCAATTTTGCTGACAACTGAAACGCATCTCCATCATCCTCATCATCCCTCCAACACCTCACATCACATCCCCCTTCCGTGGGATCAATCAAAATTATTACGCCAAAAAAGAAATTACGTAATATAATAATGAGGGTCGTGTGTGGGCTACCGTCATGGATTTTATTTATTTTTTATTTTTACGTTGGTGGTGGTATTAACCCCGAAAGGTAAACAAAAATGAAAGGGATTCATGACAATGACGATAATGATAAGATTATGTCCAATCAGCTCTGTCCTAATTAAAACGGTTTTTGCTAACTCCTTCTAAAATTACATAATAATAATTAGCCGACTGACAATGCAATGAGATGAGAGGTATAAAAAATGACAAAAAAAATCAAAAACAAAACTATGAGTTTTGTTTTCGCCGAAACAGAAAAAAAAACCATTGTCATTCCTGCTTTAAAGTATTGTTGCGACAGGGGTGGTTTTTGCTCAACAATATTAGTAAACTTTATATAATAATAATATGGTTACAGATGAGAATGACGCACGTGTCAAAACGTAAACTAACTTCAGCGTTTTTCGCTCAAACCGGTTAAACGCTTGACTAGGATGACGAAAAATAAGCAATGCTGAAAAATCTTGGAATCCCCATCCCTTCCCCCTCTGACAGTAAACCTGGTCAGGGTAGTTTAGTAGTAAGAACAGGGTGTAGGGTTGAAAATGAAATTTTTACAACAACAATGCCAAGTTTTACAACAAATAAAATTTACAACTTATTGTACAAGGAGGGGGAGGATTCACACTTGAGTGATCTCATTTGTATTTTGTACTGTTTGGATGTAATTTTTTTTTTCTTTGAGAAAATGAAAAAAACTGCTTGTCACCTTTATACCAGCTTTAACAATAAAACAGGGAACAATGACGAAGGGTCCTCCACCCACTCGAATCGACTCCCGGATTATTGTAATAATTTTTCAAGTAGGGCTAATTTTTTTTTGTGGAAATCCTTTCCATTTCAAAATGTATAATTTATGTGGAAATTTTGTTCTCGAACAATTGAAATCTATTATTCATAGGTTTCTCAATGGATGCTGATGGATTGAATTGCAGAGATTTTTTTCTGAAGAAAAAATAAACCATTGCCCAAATGGTTTTTTTTTTCATGCAAAAATAATATATTTTGCAATCCAGCCATATTCAAATAATTAGTAAAAAATGTTGCAGAAAACAAAATTGGTAACAAAATGGAATTGTCACGATACTCCCAATTAGTTTCTTCTGGAGGCTGATGCAAAACCTCAATTAAATATTGAGGTATTTAGCTTCCCCTACAAAAATATAGTTGGGATGCTTACTTAGCCAATTTTGTCAATAAATGATCTCCCCCGTCAAACTTCACAATATTTAAAGGCCCATTAAAATAAAGTAAACTACCTCAGCAATAGTGTAAAATAGTTTATTTTACTGCACTGCACTACAATTCGATGATATTTTATGTCCATGTTTTGCCACAAGCAAAACAATAGGACAGCAAAAAAAATCTCAGCTAAAATGTCATTTTTTTTTTCTTTGGCGAATTTTTACGAGCGGACCATTTCATTTCTTTTAACGAAGAGAAAAATAGTAAATCGCACAGAGATGCAAAAATTTTGCGCTATTAGTCCCTCGAATGAATCCCAATCGTCACGACTTTAGTAAATGTTCGTGAGCTACTTGAATTTTGCATAAAGCTACTTATACACACTTAGAAGCAGTGAGTAGTAAAAAATTTTTTTTTTGCTTGGCTTTTCAAGTGGACAACTAACATAATTATAGCCCCTGAGGGGCCGGAGGATGGGGATGATGATTTTTTTTCGTATATATTATGCTGAGCGGACGATGATGATGATGTCCGAACGCTCAAAATCTCCTCAACGCTAACTATTTTCAACGGTCCAATTTAATATTATTCGTAAACGTCCATGTCCTTTGTCATATATCAATTCGCTCAAGTCGTTTCTCTCTCTCTCGAGAAGAAAAAGAGTGAATGGCTAGAAATTAGAATAAATTGCGAATCACGGATGGATATACTTTTTTTTCAAATCACCTTGATCCACTGGCCACTTATTCACTTAGGAATGGACTGTGAGGGAGTGAGCTTCACCGATTAGCTTAAGAGGAGTTAAAATAACTATTTTTGGAGGCTAATAATTAGTGTGAATCTTTTTTGGGTAAAAAAATAGGATATTATCCTAAAAAGTTGCACTATATTTTTACGACCACACGATGTTCATGTGTGACTAGGGCGGGTTGTCAATGAGAGCTTTATATTCAGCGTCTCTGGAAGGTCGTGTAGAACTCGTTGAGATTTAGACGCTGATGATGCAGATTTCGCAAAATAATTTTCTGATGCTTTTTTCCTCCTTTCTTATCAAACCTTTTCTCTGGCACAATTAAAACTGGTTACGTTGCGAATTTTTTTTTACCAGGACTGGAAGCGGATTGAAAACAACGGATGGATGAATAGCAATTAGTGATCCAATTCCGATAATCCATCAAATTTGCAAACCAAAAAAAATATCGCGGAAACGAACACTTTTTTTTGTTACAAGCTAAAACAAACTGGTTGCTTATCAATATCCATTAAATTCATGCTTTTATCTGCCTGACTGACTGGCTGGTTTTTAGCTATGCAAATATTTGCCATTGAAGATTAGCTGTTGCTGGAACAAATAAAAAAAAAATTGAGCTAAAAAGCTAGCTATATAGAAGCAGCAGGTAAACTGCGTTCCTACTTATGTAACTAGATTAGATATATTTTTTATCTAGACCAAAAAAAAAATTTCGTCCTTGCACAATAAATTTCGCCATGGCATGAAATGGTTTTAATTCAGCCAGCCATCATCAGGACTCAACACAATATCAGCACAGCATTAGCATTAAAAACCGTTATCATTGCTCTATTGTTGACAGTCAACAACCAAATAAAATATATTCCGAAAAATCTGTTTACAATCGAGCGTATGACCGTTCCACGCCAAAAAAACTGACACTGATAGAGGTGGACTTTCACGCAAAAAAAAAGTTGCAAAACAGGATGGACATGTGACATGTGATATGGATGGACACCTACGCAAAAACAGAACCGAGGCAATTAAGGATTGATTCCGAAGCCTTTTGCAAAAAAAAGCTCTTGGAAAGCTATAAAGGATGATGATGATGATAACTATATTGAAGAAGATCGATGCACTTTCGAATGAAAAAATATGACCGTTAACAGAACAGAACTCAACATGACTTGACTTACATAGGTAATCTTATCATTAGATTGAGCTGGACAACAAACCTTCCGGTATAATTTGGATGATGCACTCACGATTCAGATCACACACCAAGTCAAGTCAATAATCAATATCACTTTCCACGAAACCCATGTGTGGGCAACACTCAACAGCTTTTTGATGAATCAGAGCGGTGGCTTAATAATAATGCACTAATGTGGTGTAAGTGCATCCATTTGTATTAGTTGCACTCGGTCGGTGGAATGCAAACAAAAACCTTTTTACTTTCCTTCCTTCCAATGCACTTTAGCTAGGCTTGAAAGATTCCAAGCTCAATTAAGCCACTGCGACTATGCACATGGAATATTTTTCTCCAAAACAAAATGATACCTTTTTTCCCAACTTCCTTTTTTAACACAGTTCAAGACACAGAAGCCAACTGAATAACATAACATATTATCCAAATTGAAAACTTGCCTACAAATTTTATTTGAATGGTATGAACTGTCTTGCTCCACTGCTGGAGACTAAACTTCGACAACAAAGCAATTCAACAAGTTGCTGTCCTTCTCTCCGCCTCAGTCACTTATTCACAACTGAAAGAAAATGACGAATAAGACATGATATGATGATGATATGATCAAGTTGGTTCTGTTCTGGTGATGACTACAACGCGCCGATGACATCGACTCCGCGACCACGCTGCTGCTGCAAATGCTGCACGTAAAAAACAAAATGTGATATGATATGAATGACTAGAGAGGAGAATCACTGCTTCTTGAATGAAGCATCATCTTTCAATATACCTACTAGACTCACTCATCATCCTTATCAAATCATCCTCGAAGAAAGTGGAAAAAATGGGCTTAGAACATAACATAACATGAAAGCATTATGTTGACGATGATGTTAAGAGCTAACTAAGTTTAAAGGATGAATATAGATGATGACTCATCCATCTGCATATCTCATCATCATCATCATCATCACCGCTCCAAAATACTACGCAACCATATCCATCCACAAAAAAGAATTTACATATAGCTATGAGCCATGTCTGGGAGAGAACTATAGCTATAGCATAGTCATAGACAATGCCTATCAAACTTGTTGTTTTTTATGCAGAGGTATTCCTCCTGCTCATCGTCAGTTCAGTACCCAAAAAAAAAAACCCAACTCAACTTGTTATTATACGACTTTATAATTCATTCCAATTCCAAACAAGCACGAAATGATTATGTCTGTTTGCTTGTAGGAACTTGCACACAAAATCCCATTTAAAACTATGAAATGAACTAACTCATTATCAAACCAAGCCAGAGCATTTATTATTGTGATGATGATGGAAAAAAAAAATTATAATCTGACATGGCATATTTTTATTTATGCTAGTCATTCTCATTGTACTTTTATGTCTGTACGACATTGTTTTAAAATTCTAAAATAAAATCCCTCCACATTTAATGGAGGGTTTACGGGTGGGATAATAATCATGTCATATTTCATACTCGATCGTATGTGGGATGCTTAGATATGCTGGGCTATGATCATGTCATGTCGCATTCATCGTGGGCGACATAGTCGCTGACATCTCTTAGTCACTAAGGTCATATCATATCTCAAACAAACAGAAAAACTTCCAACAAAAAATAAAATTATGCCTACTCCTGGAATTCTAGAGGGCTGATGAGGATGACGAATCTGTAGAAGAAGAAAAAAACTGCGCCGCCATTATGTTGACATTACAATTGAGCTATGTGGTAGTTTTCTATTCATGACATGACACTCAAACGGGAATTTTAGTGTGCGTTTTCAATACAAAACGAGATCGTTAATAGAGTTAATCTGTTTTAGCGTTAGTTAGGCTTAAGCTTGAGATAAATAGTAAACAAAAATAATCATAGATTCAGCTTAAAACCTGATAAGGATTGGATTGCCTCCACGAGAGATAAAATCTACAAACTAACTAACTAAAGTTTATTGTTAAGTACTTTCCTTTGGGTAGTTAAAATCCTTTTCCTTCAATGATGCTTGTCAATCATCAACTGATTTATGTATTTCAGCTAAGCTCATTATTTTAAAATAAATATGTTATGTGAGGGTTTTTTTTCCTAGAAGAAGGACGTGTGTACATTCCGTCATCCTCCTGGCCAAAAATGTACGAATGAATATCCCAATCCATTCCATTTACCTTAGCTTATTTTATTAGACATGAAACGTTTTACGAGCCATGACTGGATGAGTAATTCAGAATAAACGAAAAAAAAGGAATAAAAATAAATTTGATTGTTTTTGCTGGATCATCAATTTATGACGCTATAGTTAAGCCTGTAATTAATGCAGTTTAGCTAATTTTAGTTTTCCGGGAAGGTTCTGTACATTAAACGTTCTGTTTCGTCATGTTTTACAAGGGCCAGCACTTGAGAGGAAAAATCAATCGTTTGCGGAAGACACAAATCTTCCCATTTTGATAATGAGGAGTGATTAATGCTAATTCAAATCAAACTTAATTTTAAAAACGGAAACTTTTACACGATCAAAGTGCATAAATACATTAATGGAGTAAGCTACTCCACTCCACACATTTTTTTTCCTTTTTCAAATATTTACAGCTCAATCAAACATGGCAATAGAAAGTGTAGCATTGTAAAAGTGTCTTAAGCTATGCATAATATGTAAGTATTTGTACAATTTGTAGTTTAGTGGATTGGATTGTTTTTTGTGCTATACCTTTTTTCGAGATTTGTTCTCTGACTTTCCACTTGATTTACTCGCTCACTCACTCACATATCACACAGTACACATATCCCATCCCATATTACAGACTCCTTCTCAATAATATGTTACCGTAGCAGGTCTATATAGGATGGGGCTAGATGGAACAAGAGCAAAGTAGAAACTAGTGTCGCCTCTTGTGTCATCATCATCATCATCCACATCATCATTGTCAAGTCAAAAAAAAAAAATTGGTAGACAATGAGATAATACTTCATGTGAATGTGAAACAATATGTTGAGCTTGTTTTGTCACACATGTCACCCCAGAACAATCTCACTTTAATAAATCACACAAGCCATATCATCATCATCACTAAATCAATCAATCAAACAAACGGAATTATTTTCTCAATTGGATTGGGATTGATTTCCCTCCACGTCAAACTAAAAGTCAATTTGAGCTAAGCACCTTCCCAACCAAATAATATGGAGAAACTTCAAACAAACACTTTAGTTAGTTGGTTTAGTTGTTACAGCCAGCGCCACAAATGAAATGATCTTGATAATGGGGTGATTTTATTTTATTTTATTTTTGCTGTTAAACTTGAGGAATTCTATTCTAATTCCCATATATGGACATCCATCCCTTTTTAGATTGCGTAATAATAATAATACCTTAGAATTATAATTGGGCACAGGAGCAGGAATTAGAGAAAACTTTTTTCTTTCAAAAAAATAAAATAAAAAACTATAAATTATTCATGGCAAGATCTCCTCCTCCTCCACCACGTTTATGCATATGCATGCAAGTTGCACTTCACCAAAACCAAGCTCACTTCAAAGCTTATTTTTAGGGGAGGAAAAATAATGACAGAGATTAGAGCTTAAGTAATGTTAGTTGAACGGCAGACTCCCAATCAGTGAGTGAGTCTATAAAACTGGCAATAGGGAAACTAAGAATAAAAGCTATAGCGCTTGTTTTTAAAGGGCAAGTCCCATATTTAATGCTAATTCGAAAAACTTAAATCCAAGTTTAAACTTGAAGGTGGTGCACACACACAGGCTGCTGGTAATCTTGACGGACGCACTGGCACTTTCCTACTCAACCATTTCATGTGCTTTAGTAGCCATCGACATCGAAAGGTATAGGATTCTGCACCATTTACTTCATGCAGCGCCGATTTGCCAGTGAACTCTGTAAAACTGCAACAGCAACTGCTTTTCTGCTTTGTATTGTATCCCCATCCATATGTCTATTTGAAGAAGAAGGAAAACCTTAGCTGCATTTTTTATTGTTTCCTTCCCTCTCCTCCTCCTCCTTCTCCTCCTGCTCTATACCAACAGTTTTAAAATTGTTTAAAAAAAATTATAAAATTGCATAGTGCAGTTTAGGTATTTGAAAACTCAGCTAAGCTCAGCTAATGTACTTAAGTCAGATTACTACTACTATATTTCCCTTTAACTACAAAATTAATACTAAAACTAACTACAATGATAATAAAAGTATAATGATACATAGTATCTACCTTCAGAAGACATGTAGTTTACTGTACTATACTAGTGGGATAAATAATTGTTGCCAGGAATCTAATAAAGGTAGTTGGGGAAGAAAAATTTCCTGTGCGGGGAGACTACTACTCTCCCTCCATCATCATTATCGTCAGAATCAACATCATCGTCATCATCGTCATCACTTCCACTTTATATTTACGGCAAATATCAAAAATAAAACTGTGCTATGGCTCATGTGCTGTTTTTTTCCCTGCTTCTTACTTTCTTCCCATCATTTAACTCATCTACCTATGTCTTACTGTACGTTATGAATACAGCCTCTTCACTTTACTTTGAAAACAGATGAAAATTAGCCAAGAAATAAAAAAGAGGAAACTTTTTTTTTACCTGGTTTTTACCTTCTAATGGATTATTATATATATGAAATAAAAGTTAAGTTAAGTAAAGTGCCTTTTAATTCAACAAGTTGCTGCTCCTCCATCATATCATATCATATCATATTCCTCTTCTCCCCTGTCTGAATACTTTTTTTCTCGCCTGGTTTTTAACATATGAGCTAAGTTACTGACTGCCGACTGCTGAGGAGGCCTGTAGAGCTCCTCCATCTTATCATTTCTCTCCCCAAGCAACTGCAATAATAGCTAAAACTAGAGAAACATGTTATGTATGTCTAATGTAGCACTTTTACATTTATTTATGCAAACATACTAGCTGCATAAAGCATATCATCTACACACACACACACACACACAGAGGCAAATTTACGATAAGTGATAAAAAAAACTCTGATTTTCTATTTTTTTTCTTCCTTCCTCCCACGATTAATAAATATTCCATAGAACTTTGACTAGCTAAGCTAGTTTGAAATATGAGTTGTTATAGTTTACTTTAAATATATTTATATAGATTCCTTCAAGTAATTTATACTTTTAGAAAATACATTTTAAATATGAATGGTGGTGGTGGTAAGGCTAACGCTAAGCTAATGAATAGGTTGCTTTAAAAAACAAATCTGCATATGAAAATGGGAAACTAACAATAATGCTTCAACACAGAAACAAATCTCTTCGCACTTAAGTAAAATAGATGATGCTGATGATGATGATGATGAGGCTGTTTGTTGTGCAGGAGTAGTTAATACAATTCCAATTAAACTTGCAAAGACACATTTTAATTCCAAGACGAGAAAAAAACTAACATCAGCCATTCAACATCATCGAATCACACATTCGGAAAAATTACACATAGCCAATTTCCTTCACCATCAAATCAACTGGTGATGATCTAAGCATATAAGCAATTAAGTAAATTAATGGTGCATCAACTTAACCATATTACACGATGTAATACGATATGATTTATATTATCCAAACAAAAGAAGAAGCGGAATTATTATAACCTGTTGCTTCTCCCTTCCTACAAACAAACGAGCGAATTATCATTACCGTCATTTTTTTTTAATGCGAGTAATGCGACTCGGGAAAAGCAGCCTGTTTGCCCACAGCTCAGCTCCCAGTGTATAATCTAATTGTAGAGTATGCAGTTTAAGTTTGCGCCTTGTTTTTTTATTTTTATTTTTTCAAAGAAAATTGTGGATGACGGTAATGATAATGATGATCTGTTTGAGACACGGCAGTACTCATTTATGATTAAAAAACGACATCATAAAAATAGTCGACGCGGTTTTGTTTTCCCTTCCCCCTCCTTTCTGCAAAAAAAAATAGAGGAACATATGCCCAGGCTCAAGAAAGGAAATGGAGACGGAGAAGAAGAAGAAAAAAAGGTGGCAGTTATAGTTTTTATGAGGATGCTGTTTACTTTACTTGACTACTGCTGCTGGTGACGAATGAACTGATTGGAATGCAGTGATGAAAAAGAAGAAAAATCATCGTAAACTCTAAATTGCACGTTTATACCTCTCTCAATAATGAGTAGGTAGACTTTAGACTTTGTAAGTAAATAAATATCATAATCACTGTTTAGTTTAGTTGACTTGAGTGAGCGCTGTTGGCTATTTTAATAGTTTTTTAAGGTAAGGTAAGGTAGGTAGGTATTTAATTGCTCTCGTCGACATCCGCAATTAAAGCCCAGTAATTGTAAACTAAACATAGAAGTAAAATTAGAGTGGAATGGAAAGGCTCTATATAGTCATAGGAGAAGGGACCACGTCCACAATAGTCATCATCATCATCGTCATGAACCTTAACAAGGAAAAGGCCTGTTTTTTTTTTAAATTCTATCATGATTTATATTTCTACGTTTTTATTGATTATCATTATCTTCCCCCTCCATTCTCTGCTCACTCGCGCCAGTAGTCAGTAGGAAATCACCTACCCCTTGATAGTGTAATTGATGTAGCTAAATTACTGATATTAGTTAGCTCATTTTATTAGAAAATTATTAGCTAAAAAAATTGCGGAAAATCCTTTGGTTGTCGTCTCCCCAATTTATATGCCCCTTACTTACATTAGTTAAAACTGTGCTTTCATCAGTATACCTTTGTAAAGGGGGGGGGGGACAAAAAATTGTGTTGTGCAGACAAAGACAATTTTTGTATTGTGTAATTATAAAGGGGATAAAAAAACTATTTCTTTTACGCAGTTTTAAATGGCTCGTTTAAAGGAATCACATAAAATAAAAACGGATGATGATGATGATGATGACGAGGATAATTTATGATGCTATTTATGAGGATGAGAAACTTGCTACAAGGAAGAAAGACGGTATAAATAATGTTTAAAAAAAATTAGAAATGCACTTCACTTTGGTTGAGGAGAGAAACAAGAGCTTCGATCCAAAGAAATAAAGATCAAATCAAGAAAACTAGAAAGGAACAACAGAAAAAGAAAAGAGTGATATAAATATGTAATGCGAAGAAGGAAATGGAGCATTCCAATCCAACTCCAACAACGGCGCCACAGACAGACGATAAAAAAGAAAAGGAGATGAGACAGAGAGAAAAACAACAAATTAACGCGACAGTTAAGTACATACATTACATGATATGATATGAGCAAAAGGATTACGGTGTTGATGATGTTGATGATGATAATGAAATGAGTGAACTTGAAAATGATATCATCATTTTTTTTTACTTATCATATAGTTGAATGTAGTAGCATGGCTTGGTGGAGAAATGCAATGTAACATGACATATTTGCCCACATAAAGACATTGGAAAGTAAACTCGAATAGAACCACTTGCTACTCTTTACAAAAATGTCTAAAATATTTTCCCATGGATTTTACCGGTGATTAAAGAAAAAATAATATGGATACGGTTATAGGATGATTTCACTCAAAAAAAAATTCACCTCTCACCTTACTTATTTTGCTTTCCGTGATTTTTTTTTGTAAAAAAAAGGAATCTCTTTTTTCTTTTAAAGGAAGTTCACAGTTACAGACATAAGTAGTGTGTGATGCGATACCGATTCCGTCTTTGAGAAGAAGAAAAAGTGAAGAAGAAGAAGAAAAAGAGTGCAAAAAAACAAGCATAAATACATTTTCCGGAGTAATGCACCGGCGCTGCGTGAGTGGAAAGAGGGGGAAGAAAAAGGCCATTATTCATTAGGACAAAAAGAAAAACGAACAAAAGCTTTTGCATTTTATTTGCCACGTCGTGCATTCAGGCATGGGATAAGTGAAGCAAGTAGGGACTGCAAGAATAGAAGTGATGAAGGTCTCGAATGGTCAACGGAGCTGAAACCGGTTGTACGCTCTGTTTCCGAGAGAACAAGCGGATCCCTAATTTTTGCACCTGGTCTCCTTATTATGCAACATAAGTCATATGTTATGCTATGTTATTATTACATTACGTAATGGAAAAAATACATATAGCGCGTTATCCTCTTCTTCTTCTCTGGACAAATGGCGCTCATCATCCCTCAGGAAGTTTAAAGTACATTTTCCTTCATATTAAATGGAAGATAGTTAATGTAATGCAAAATTACTGAAGCCGTAAAAGCAAGAAGAAGGCAGCTGAATGAAACTTGCTTAGTTCTTGGAATGACTAAAGAAAATATTTTTTTCTACTCCATTTAAAGTTATTCTCAAGTTATGCAAGAAAGGTGGAAAGAAAGAAAAAAATCAACCACCTGACTTGACTTGATTTTTTCTTTTTATGTGTTCAAAAAAAGGAGTGAACTGAACAGCTGCATGAAAAGCGGAAGTGAGCATAAAATCAGAATTATTTGCAGGTATGTATACATAGACGGAGAAGAAGCCAAGCTAATGCACAAAACAAAACAACATTTCTTTCCATTTTAGACGAGGAGAGGAAATAAAAAATGCTCAAATCTAAAAAAAAGCAAATATGCTACTCCCTGCATTTTCCCTCTATTATGATGCTATTAAAAAGAGACTTGAATTTTTTGTAATGCAATTTGTTCCTTAATTATACTTAACGGTTATTGCAGTCATTAGAAGAATACTATTAGGAGGAGGAGAGAGGGGGACTCTCTGGGACAAGATGGTCACGACACGAGCCCACTATTAGGGACATTTACACGGATTGAATTAAACAAGCATAGCCAAGGTGGCTCGGCTTGGCTCTAATACGGAAGCACTGCACAATTTTCATCTATAATTAGTACAGAGATGTTGATTATGCTTTAAAAAAATGTGACATTCCTCATGATCAGTCACAGCAAATGATGCATGTGCTGTGCAATTACGTATGAAATTATCCTTTAATACCTTCCTTCTCATATGTAATTTTGGGTGGGTGGGTGTCTGGACTGGACTGGATAGTGATAGTACAGAAAAAAAATTATGCGTGTCTTACTTTACTTTGCTTTTAGTCCTTTTGCTAATTAAAGTAATGCTCAATTTCAATTTCATAATGAAAATGAGGATCACCACCACCACCACTCCCTCTCTACAACCTACATTACATCTCTATCCACCACCACCACCGTTCCATATTTTCTTTTCGTTATCCTCCAAAAAACAAAAATGCTATATTTTTTTAAAGGACGAAAAAGAGGATGATGATGAGGATGATGACATGCCAGATATGAAATGGATTGAACCTAATTCTGAAATCTTGGCCGGCATTTCTGCGGTTGTCATGTCATCGCCAACATCCCAGGTTGGTTGGTCAGTCGGTCGATGAGCAGCAATTCGAAATTCGTTGTTGTAGGTAAAGGTAAATGTAGCAAACATCAACATCAACAAAGATGATGATGATGATGATGATCGTGTTATGGCATGGCATGTTTGTCATCAACAGCGTGGTTTGCCCTACCTGCCTACCCTACTGCCTATTTTTTTTTATTTGGCGAGGAGGGAAGCAATGAACTGTTTTACTTTTTTCTTGATGAGGAGCAAAAAAAAATCTTGGCAATGACTGGATCAGTGTTTTTTAGCAAAAAATCCAACACATTTCAATTTAAAATGTTTTGATTGAAAGTGGATGAGGTAAAGAGAGAGCCACCGGCTTGCAATGTTTAATCAGTTCACTCACTGTCTTATTTGGCTATCATCAAAATAAATAAAATAAAAAGATTCTCTTTTTTCTTCAATGCGGTAAGCACATGTGCGTAGGTATTTATCTCAGATTGGCTGCCAATTACTTTACCTACATATTTTTTTAGGGGAAAATATTTTTTTGCAGGTAAAACGCTTGTTTGTAAAACGTCATGTCAAAATTCCTTCCTCTCGCCGTTGTCCTGATATCATCATCATGAATGGAGACAGACGTGAGGGAATGAGAAGAGTGACACTCTTTTTCTGTGTCACTCGTGAAACTGAGCGGCAATTGCAAACCAGGAAAATATTTTTTGAAAAAAAAAAAAAGAACAGACAAGTGAATTCCTTCTCTGCAAAAAAAAAGAGGACTTCACAAATGCATTAAAAAAGTTTTAGATGATACAGGGAATCGGAACCGAGAAACCGCAGCAGCGCATTCCAAATTTACGGCGACTTCCTAAATAAAATAAAAATGTTGAGGCTTATGTGATATGACGGTGAGGACCTAGCTTACAGCGTAATGATGACGACAGAAAATTATGCCATTTTTCTCTCTTTAGTTTGTGTGCTAATGGAAGCCAGCCTGCAGGAATTCAAAAACTGAGGAATCAAATCATTTTATGATGATGATACTTTTTTCGTTACAATTATTTGTCATTTTTCTTTTACAAAAAAAATATATATATAAATCGGGGTTACGGATAAAAACCATTCCATTTTCCTTTTTTTTGGGGAAAAAGATGGCACTATTTTTATAAGAGCAAACAAAATAAAGTGCACTCGCTGCTATGGCTATGTGCAACCAAAACATAACTTTACGACGTGACAATATACCTAAGCAGGTATGTAATGTAATGTGGAAAAAAATGGAGTGATAACGATTAGAACATGAACGACATGAAAAATATAACGACATCATCACAAAAAGAAGAAAGAAAAAAACATCTAATGATTATGATATGATATGATATGATATGGCTTGTTCATGAGTTGAGTTGAGTTTGAGTTGCATGTTGCAGGACGGAGGGATATGTATGGGAGGAGTGTGAACTAGGCTAGAAGAAAAAGGAAGCGAGAAGGGAGAGAAATGACTGTCGATGCCTCCTCCTCCTCCTACACCTCCGCTCCCGTCTTAATCCATTTCATTCACTTGGGCTTGGGGTACAGGAATTCGCATTAATAAAATAAAATGCAAGTCAGCTCAAGCTCTGGGACAGATTGCCGCTGGCGGAGTTTCAGTTCATATTGCACATTTAAGTACTGAACTGTACAGGATGATGATGATGATGATGATGAGCTCCAACCAATTCAAATGAAATCAGTGCATTAACGCTCAAAGATTTTAACGACTTGCATTGTTTTTTTTATTTTAAATATCTCTCTTCAGTGTTCAGACTCCTCCGCCATCTCTCCTCCTCCTTTATACTATTTAAGTCTATGTGATATGTACCACCACAAAAATAAAAATCATTCCCACTCAACTCCTCATAACTCATTAAACTTGAAATAGAAAAAAAAAGATTTTATGTTGAGCTGAAACCTTTATTTTTGTTGGATTGAATTGTCACAGAAAGAGAGTGCCATCTTCCATTTCTTCAAGTGTCATATAAAAATGGCTACATACATAGTCATGTCATGTCATGTCACATTATATGCTCCTCACGTACTCCGATTCAAAATGATGACTGAAAGGGTAATCATGAGACCACAATGGGATGTGCAACTTTCTGTAGAAAAGTGTCATAATTGTCACCATCATCATCAGTGGCTTATCGTCGTCATTACTAATTTTTTTTCTTCTTCAAATCAGCCGTTTATTCCCTCACCATCATCATCAACATCATCAACATATTAAAATAGAAAAAAAAATTGAACTTAAATGATTAGTGCAGAATGCAATAAGACATGTCATATTCCATAGAGCATTGGATTGCTGCATTGTCAATAACACTTTTTATCCTCCGCTGGGATCAAATTACAAAATGGTGGTGGCAGCAGTTAAAAAAAGTGATAATGCATCGAAAGTGATGTTCTTGTCTGCATCCAATATCCAATCCAATTTTAATGTGCACTCCCGCCCCGCATTTTTTACAAAGAAGGCTAGACACTGCTTGTTTGATAGTGGATGGATGTCAACTCTCTCAGATGTCCAATAATAAGTGTCTAATTGCCAAGTGTCATATTTTAGTGTATAAAAATTATTTCAATAGCTCGTTCAGGCACTTCTTTATTGGATTTTTTTCCCTGTCCCTTTCATAGAGACTTCAAAAAGAGAAGCTTGTTGGTGGTTATGTTATGTATAATGGTAAGTGTTAATCGGTGTTCTTTCTTGCTAAACTGCCTAATTGTCAAAGTCTGGCTTGTATAATTAGCCATAATTGGCATGTTAACTGCAGGGGCACACATGACACATGGATTGGTAGAAATAGAACTGTGCTTTGAACAGAACAGGGAGGGATGGACGATGGAATTGGAGGCATTTAGAAATGATATGACAAGAGTCAAAGTGAGTGAGGATGAGCGCTAAAGATACTTTTTTTTACTGTTCTGTGATGGTGATAAAATGCGTAGTAAAAATTTCCCAGCATGCTTGTTTGCTCTTGGTATCAACGTGTTAAAATCCACATTAAGATAATTTTTTACTTTTTTAAAAGCTACATACCTATTTTAAAAAAATGGGATTGTAGTAACATGGCGTGATAAGGATGATGATGAGGATAATGATGACATGAAACTTATCTCTAACTGTGATTAGTAGAAACTAAACTGCAATGCAACTTGAATGAACTAATTTTTGCTATTCCTCATGGGAATGGGAATGGTCCGGAGGAGCATGCAAGAAAAGTAAAATGCATGAAGGAGGGGGATGGGAGCTACACAAATAAGTAGTGTGTAAATGGTGCCGTCAATAAATTAGACTTTTTCTTACATTTATGACTTGCAAGGGAAGAAGAAGGATGGCATGGCATGGCAGTGCAGTGGAGTAGTTTAATGATATTGATGATAGCTGCATTTAGTAGCTCAGCTAATTAGTCGTTGAAATGCCATAAGTATATTGGTGGAAATAACCACACGAGATTTTGAAGTTAGCAGCTTTCCGCAATAGTCGGGGAGATTTGTTCTTTTTTCTAAACAGAAACCTGGCAATTATCCTATCAGGAAATACCGGAGAAAGTTTAAAATGAAATATGATCTTGTTCCGCTACAAAAAAACAACATAATTTTCTATTCTTTGCCTTCTTTTTGTGCTGGGGGGGGGTCCGTTTTTAGGGAGCAATCACCGCCGTACAAATCCCCGAAAGTAATTAAGAAACGGCGAAGGAGAAATATTATCCCAGGATACTTACTGCCAACATATCATTAAAAAACTGAAATTATTTCGCGCATTGTCTTTTTACGACATGACACGTCCATATGTAAAACAAATATGTATATAATTAGCCATTCGTTCGCAAGCTACTAGATGGGTTTCAGTTACTTTCACTCTTTGACATGAAAAAATCTCATCTATCAGATTTGACTCAACTCTCTCTCTCTGTCCATGTTCCGATTTAGGCAATTTCAAAATGTACTGAATAATGAAAAAAATAGACAGATTTAATAACTTCGCATCAACTGAAACCGAAGCCGGTATTTAAGGAGAAATCCGTCGTGTAGCCATTTTCTCCACATCTGAGATTGTCGAATTGTGAGATAATATGTAGAACATGCTTAACTCATTGAATTGGAGCATTTAAATCGTAAACGTCTCCTAATTAGATATATTAACAACATCGCCAACTCAAAACTTAATTACTAATCTTGCTGCCATGCCATGCATAATATTTTAAACAATTAAAAAGGAAAGGAGGAGCAGCAGCAATTTTCACTCCAATTTTTCGACTCACAAACCCTGACATTTTTCTACTGACAATTGAAAATGTGGATCAGCATCTCATCCTCAAACGCAATATTTTTATGCGGCTGCCTAAGCTCTGTAAAAAAAATATTAAATCAATGCGTGAGCAAACGCCGTAGACTGTCTGTCATGTCATGTCATATGGCTTGATTATGATTACATGTTGGAATTTTTAAAACAGGCCATTTTACAGTCCTTTGTTCATTATTCCGATTTTTTTCTCTCTCTTCTCCTCCATTGTTGCACACAAGTCATAACGAAAAACGTGCGACTACCACATGTTTATTAGTAGGTATGTAATGTAACTGCGCTGCTCTGCATCTAGCCACATTTTATTTTCAAACTTCAAAAAATGACAATGACAATGCGCAACAATAAATAAAAAATTAGTTGGATTGGATTGCATTATCAGCATTGCACTTTATAATATTTAAAAGTCAAGTCAGTTGAGATGGAACGTGACAATAAGCAGAAGAATATTATGAAGAAGAAGAAAGAAAAAAAAATCTATCTAGAGCAATCCCAGTCTGATTCTGATTATGCTCGATCCTCTCTCAATCTCATTCACCACCAAACCGCAAGAAGAAACGAAAGATGGGCAAAAATTTTCATGAGAACTCGGTTGAGCACGTCGGCAAGAAATGTCAACAGTACTGTAAGGTAAGTTGTGCAACATTTAAGTAGCAAATTTAGTTCAGTCCAAACAACTTACCTTGGATTTCCAAATCAATCAAATCACATCAATTTTCGTTTGGGAATGTTGATTGGAATTAGCGCCACGCCGTTGTAAGAGTCAATTGAGTTTAGCTTTCGTCTCCTCGTTGTTAAGATAGAGAAAGGGAAACCTCAACTTTCAAGTTTTCGGATGTGAACTTGATGGGAATGGTATTAGAACACGGCTCCTTTTTAACTGCAATTAAAGAAAAATAAACAATGACAATTTATTGAGAATTAACATCCAAGCTCGAGAGAGCTATTAAATTTACGAACTAATATAATATAAAATAAATACGGCTATTAAATCCCATTACAATAATATGCATTCTGAATGGGTTTTATTGTGGTAGTAGTGGGTAAATAAAAAATAAATAAAAAGGGAATTGGAAAATTAAACATGAATGGGAAGATACAACTTTGAGCCGCCAATCCTATTCCCGCTCCTACAAACGAGATATAGTATAACAGTAGTAAAGTGACACTTAATGGGATTGATAATCCCTTAATTGATGAGTCGTGTACTGTGTTGCTATCTATTTTACACCGAGTGTGCAAAAAAAAGTGTCTTCAACTTGCTATTTTTTTATTCTAGCAATAATCAAGTATCAACTTTAGCTGCTTCTTTCTCACTTTTGCTACTAGATGATATTCCTTTTCAAGAGACAGGTCATTAGGTCAACAATTATACGAGCTCAAGTCTTCAGACGACGACGACAAGCTCAACAAAGATGGTAGGAGACACTCCTCCAATGTATCATCATCATCATCATTTACAGTCTCGACTCAATAAAGGGAAGATTGAAACCCAACTCGTTTTTTTATTCAGCTCGACTCATTCACACCGCCAGTTTCTATCCCAGCTCGGTGTCTTCCTCGTGGGAACGGGGGAGAGGAGAGCCGTGGTAAATCACAGCGTATTATTCTATGTTATATTGAGTAGGAATGACTCGCTCGCTAATCGGAAATATTTTTATGTACCTTAAATAATACAAATGATACTAATATTAATTTTAGTATCAGTTAGATTTATAACTTTGTTTATTATTAAACCGCCATAAATCAATCTATTACTGGGAAATGGAATGAGCTAAAAAAAATGACAGTTGATTATATACTGAAAGGCAGGAGGTATTTTGCATATTGGTATTTTATGCTAATGTATCGTATGAAGTGTCCCAGTAGGATGGAGAGATTTTCAAAAAGGAGTCCTTCATCACATCATGTCATCCTCAGTATTACGTATATGGCCATGTATGATAGCAACAATGCATCATCTCTTATCATATTATTACCAACCATCATCATCTGAAGTATCATCCTCCTCACAGATTTTATGAATTAATGATTAATTAAAATTACTATCATGATCAAACAAATGAATGATGGTGACAATGTAAATGATGCTAATTTGTTATGCTAGAAATTGCGCAATGATTGTAAGAAATGAGCTGGAATGAGGAACCGAAGTGAAGGAAACAAAGTATATTTCAGTTCCCCCTTCTTTTCTTCCCTTAAATGCTTTTTGTTTGCTAACTTAATAAGTTTCGAATTCTATTTATAAAAAAGGCCCGTTAATGTTGATGCTTCTCCCAATTTAAATATTTGGGCTGAAAAGGGAAAGTGAAGTTTTCCCTTTCCGAGCAGAAAATTTATGTTAAGTGCTCGTTTAAAAGACAAATGTTCTCCGAACACATATGCATAGGTTTTTAACTGTTGTATACACACTCCTTTGCATCCATTAAATAAGGCGGTGTTATATTATATTAAACATGATCATCATCATCATCATCGTCATCATGATCATCGTCTATCGTCAATGGAGTAACTTGAGGCTAATGATGATGATAAGGCAAGATAAGGAAGCAAGTAAAGCAGGGACAATACTTTTTTTTTACTAATTCTAATAATACCCATCATCATCACCCTTAAACGGTTTTCAAGTGCTTTAGCATTATTATTTTACTATCCGACAACAAAGTTGGTTACAAGGGAAATCCCAAGTTAAAAAACGCGATCCCTCAAACAAGCCAAGA
The DNA here is from genome assembly GCA_034696785.1 of Lepidocyrtus cyaneus. Lineage (NCBI taxonomy): Eukaryota > Metazoa > Arthropoda > Collembola > Entomobryomorpha > Entomobryidae > Lepidocyrtus > Lepidocyrtus cyaneus. Next base: position 2,805 of record JAQIWX010000121.1, on the reverse strand, counting down.
TAAAAATAAAATAGTGAACAATTGGCATTCACTCACCAACAGCCAGCAACAAGCATGTTATCCTGAAGGGACCCATTAATTCAAATACGCGTGCAAACTAAAATGGTATCGGCTTTAAAATGGCTCGTTTGTTTAGTCGATGCAGTTGGCTTAAGTCAGTGGGACGGAATGAGATATGGGAAGGTTTTTATTTTTACAGTTTGCTGTTGGATCTTTGAAAGAAAAAAATGTAGCTTCTCATCAACAACGATAACTTACGCAGATATGTATAAATGTCACGTGTGTGATGCAGCGGATGATGAGGATGATGATGATGAATGATGACACAACAACAACAACAATTGACGCTTTATTTTTAAAACTTAAGTTAACACACAATCCCGAAGGACCAACAAAAGAAGTATTTTTTTTTAAATGAGTGAATCTAATTCATGTACAAAGAGCCATATTTCATGCCGTCCCTTTTCCCTATATCTGTATCAAACATGGCCTTTCACACGTAAAAGGAGATAAATCCTCCTCAACACATATCCAATCCAATCCACTTGAAGAAAAAAAAATGGAGAAGAAGATAATGACTGTGACGGACGGACAGTCAGTCAGTGGGGAAGTGTCCATATGAGTGGATATGTTACATTATCATCATCAGCAGCAGTAGCAGCATAATCTAAACAATCGGCCTTCTTAGTTACACGGACAATTTTCTTTCTACATTAGTGTAATCCAATCAGTCCCCCCATTGTTTATAGCTGATCAGATCAGAAAGGATGTCTAGCTATGCCTATGTCTGTTGGTTGGACAAGGGATCTCTCTCAAAGAAAGGATTTATACGGCTATTGATACACCGTATCATACCATATCATGTAACGACGTGACGGCTAACAATGATGTGCTATAATATGCTAATTACAATAAATTGAATTCAATTGTGCCTCTACGTACTACAGAACTACTACCTATTTTTGCATAGATGAAATCAATTGGGTATCCTGCCACCCGATAAGAAAGATTATCATTATCGACTTATTTTTGCAATACTTTTATAATTTTTTTAGCCAAACCTAATTCAGTCAATTAAAAAAATTTGTGTTCAGTTTCAGGGAATGTAATTAGTAATTAGGCTCGACTTTATTAATATTTCACCGGAAATTTGCATATTTTCGTCTGTCGTGATCATTTTCACTTTTCAGACCACCCTCACGGGAGGATTCGCCATATTTAACTTTTTGCCAAACATCTTATTTGTCTTGAAGATGCTAACAATGGAAAATGAAAGTGCAGTTGGGAAACAATGAAGGAATATGAATGCTTACAGGGTAAAAATTATTGACTCCACGCAGCCAAATTTGGCAATTACTCTCTTCCTCCGCCAAATTATTCGCGAAACGAAATGAAATGCTTGACAATGACAACAAAGCTCATACTATGCAAGTATTACATTATTCATTTATGCTGCATTGTCAAGTGACTAATATGTCCCGTCTTTAAAATCCATTTCATTCTAATACCAGCAAGCCAGCAGGTTGCTGCAACAGAAACAAATCGTTTATTCCTTTCTTGCATCATCATCCTCCCCAACAAAATCCACATCACTTGCATACTGATCAACTTTAAAAAAAATGCGATAACATTATAACCCGCACAACAACAATTTACTGTACTCATCGTCACTAACCAACCCCATCCATCTATCAGATTCTTCTTTGCGAATTGCAATTGCAACAGTCACATTTTTTACAGCAAGCATCAATGCAAAAAAGAACAACAATTTCCACACCTTCCCATCTCTCAGAAATAAATCATCTTCCCCCCTCTTTTGCAATGGAATGGATGGAGGAGAGAAGAAGAAAAATGATGGTTTTTTATTTCAATGACTCATGCACCATTTGTCAATGTTCAGCTGAAAAGGATGACGATGGGGATGATGGGGCAATCCCAGGTAAGGTAAATAAAAAAAATTAAATGACATTTTATTGCATTCCACTTGGATAGGTAGGTATATACCTATCTAGCATTGTGGATTGTTGATGTGGACAACAATGCAATTTCTTTTAAGTTGCTTGCAAAAAAAATGGTATCAAATAGAAGTTAGGTTAGAGCCATGTATCAATATCACAATACAAAAAAAATATTTAAAAGTCCACTTGAGACTATTTTTTTCTAATTCTTCTTTTTCTCGGTGACTCTCAAGAAATTTATGAGTTGGTTAGTTAAGCTTCGTAATTAATTCATAATTTATAATATGATGATGATGCTTTGAAACCACTTCCTTCAAGCTCGCTACAGTTCTGTTCAGTTGAAAAGTCACAAATCAATCAGCGGTCGGTCGTCGTAATTCGAATTAAATGCTAATTAATGTGGGTATCATTTATCAGTATCAAAAATCAACAATTAATGTGAGGAATTACCTATTCCTCATATCCATCCATTCATGTATATTTCAGCATGGGGGCACGTACCTAACAATCTAACTATAATTATTACTCTTAAGCAATATCGTTCCTTTTCAGTTTCACCTTGAGCTCAAGCCAGCAGCTTCCTAATCACAAACACAAATCAATATGAAAGTTGGAGAGGAATTACCAGAAATCCGCAACTCAGGCATTTGTCAGGAAGATGGATATCGATGATGATGATGATGATCGATTAGTACTAATTTTAATTAGATTTAATGGAAAGTACTTTTTGTTCCTTAATCATCTCCTCTCCCACATGCCATGTGTCTTCCATTCTAAAATGCTCATACTATGATTCTGGCTGTTCAGCGGATGGACGATTTACATTTACACACCTGACATGAAATTG
>JAQIWX010000120.1:0-26299 GCA_034696785.1 Lepidocyrtus cyaneus | reverse complement strand
TGAGGGTAAATTTGCATTGAGGGTAATTTTCCAGTGAGGGTAAATTTGCATTTGGGACAAAATACAAGGGCAATTATGCTTATAGGGCAATTTTCCATAAGGCAATATGACCTAGAATCGCCTATTCAGCTTCAACATCTAGAGCCACTTTGCCATTTTTTTTCAAAACCTCTTAAAACAGCCATAAATTAGTATTTAAAGTCTTTAAAAAGGCATCAGCCTGACTTGCATTTCCTTGTGAATGCATCCATCCTGCATTTTAAACACTTTTTCAAATTACTTCATTGTTCAATCCATTCTAATCATCATCATTCTGAACAGCAACAATCAACAGCTTCCTCACCCACACAATCCATTTGCCATTATTTTTTCTGACAAAAAAAATGCTATTTAATGCATAACGGCATAACTGTATTCACAGAAAGAAGATTAGCATTAAGCTCATATGCAATATATGACGAAACAACGATGCAGCATGGAACAAGCTGTCATGTGCAATATTTATTCAGATAACAAAACTGATCCGATATTTTGATTACCGCCTATCCATCCTCATCATCATAATCATCATCATTCTATTCAGTATGGTTTTTGCATAAGAGGATTTTCTCTACTGATTGCAAAAAGTAAAAAAGCGCATCACCAAAACAGGCAAAGCTGTCTTGTCATGTCATGATCATCATCATCATCATCATCAGCACATCCACTTTTGCAAAGTATCAAACCAACGTAGAGTAATGCTCCATATCTATCCCCATATATATTTCTCCTCTTTACTCCTTCCCCACATAATTTTCGCATTTTGCCACACTACGCACCAACATAACAATCCCAATTGGCAACACTATCATATTTTCTCTCTCTCTTCAATATAATCCCAAGCCATATGAAATGAACGATGAACGGAAGGAAAAAAACTAGCAATAATAGAGAAAAATTACGTAGTTTCATAAAAAAAAGAACACATCCATCATACCTACCCATCTACCTAAGCATATGCCTTACATTATGACGAACTCCAAAAAAAAGAGAAATAAATATTCTGCACAACATATTTAACACACATTTCAAGCCACCACCACAAGCCAAAGAGTCCACAAACCAATCCAACTCAACTCACAAAACGCAAAAAAAAGTTGCAGTGGATGTGTGTGTGTGCTCTGGCTCAGATATAGGTTATATGTGTATGTGTATGACCAGGCTGATGCACGGCGATGATCAGAGAGGTTAAAGCCCTTTTTACTTACATTTTGTGTTTGGTCATAATATAGAAAAAAAAATTGTTACGTTACTTTACACTACTCCTATCATATGGCTAGGGATAAAGTAAACATGAGCACGTATCATATCATGAGAGAGGCATATGCAGCAGCATAGCAATAGTTGACTGTCGACTCGACGAGCGAGCTGGGCTGAAAGGTTTAACGAACGTTCTTGGCTCAAATAACCTATGCCTACGTTTTCATATAAAAAAAAGTTACGTACTCTGCTTAGCTCAGTTTTTTTTACAGATATATCCTCCTCCTCCTCCTCTATAGCTTGTTATTATTACGGTACTCGTACGTACGTACGTAGAAATATAATGCGAGTGAGGAGGAGAAGCACTAGAGCAGAAATACCTATGCATACGATACTCACTCATGAGATATACAAAACCTGATAAAAAAAACTGGTTGTTTAAGGCATACAACTGAACTGACTCACTCCGCCGAAGCTTTCAGTTCTCGTCTGGCTCTCACCAGAGGAGGAGCAAAAGAGCGGGCAGCTCTGTGTCCAATCCACTCCAGCTGAAAACTTTCGCAAAAAATATACTTTTTCATGAGAGGATAAGATGATGATGAAATTGTAATCCGCTGCTTTCTCTTCCCATTTCCCTCAAAAATTATTCTGTAAAAAAGCGGAAGTTGGGATGCGAATGAAAAAACCTTTTTTTTTTGCTTTTTTGAATTCTGAATTTTGTTTTCGCAAAATGCAATTTTCTTCACAAGCTTCCATTTTCCAACTGCGCCTGCCTGAAACAATTTTCTTTCATCTGATCATTGTCTACTACTACAGATCAGAGAGAGATATGGTCTATACGCGACTTCTTCTTCTATAGCCTTTTCTGCTTCATCTCATCTTCATCTTCCAACATGATGTTGACTTGCTTGAAGCCTCCTCCATCCCATTCACCATGATCACAATCATGTTGATATAACAAATAAAAAGGAACAACTTTTTCTCTCCCTCTCTTCCTTGCATAGCGTCGATGCGGAAGAGGAAAGGAAAATCCCTTTTTGCATTATTATTGCTTCCACCAACGCTCCTCACACACACACATCACTTTGTATACTACATTATTATATTACATAACATAACAGGCAGAGACGGAAGAAGGAGGAAATGGGAAGTGGTGCGGTATGATGATATGGCATGGTAGTATAGTGAGTAATATATTTCGTATATCTGCAAATAATGTACTGTATACTGAGCTATGTTCTTTATGTCTTCAATTTTTTTTTGCAAAGAAAAAAGTATTCTTACTTGTCTTGTCTAAAATAATATGGGAACGAGAAGTTGCTTATCGTATTCTTGGACAGAATATTTTTTTTATTTTCTTTATGAATGATCCGTTTTTGTTCCATTCCATGTTCCGAGTAATCCTCCCTATTTTTCTTTGAAAGCTGAGATGATTCTGATGCTTTCCATCTTTTTCTCGTAGTATTTTTTTTGTTTCTTTTCATCCTTGTGTAAATAGAGATCGTGATATAATTGTAGCCTTTTTTATTTTACAGAAATTTAGCTGAGAGAAATTGGAGAAAAAAGAGGAACAGCTTATTTATAAGCAATATGTTAGCTCCCATTTATTTCTCTTTTTCTTTCCCTTTTCTTTATCAGCTCCGATTTCCCTGATGAAATCCCTTTTCATTTTTAATTCTTCCAAGGGAAAATGGGACAAGACAGGAGAGGCTCTGGCTAGGAGATGAGTTGGAGTTTGAAAAGAAGTGGAAATGAAAGGATTTTCATCTCCTCTGCCTCCTTATTTTTTTCGCAATGAGAAGATGAAGAAGAGCGAAAAAGGAAAACATTTCCCGTATGGGTTGGATGTAGCGTAGAGCATGTGCCATATTACATTTATTACATAACACTAAACATGGAGCATAAGCTCCTCAGGCAGACGATAACCCTTTCCATTTTCCAACAAGAAGGAAAGTCGGCACTTGGGGGACGACGAGGAGCTTGGCGAGGCGATGAGATGTGCACAGGGTACATTATACTTACTATTCGCTAGCGCCATGTCAGAAGAGAGAGTGAAACAAAATGGAGAAAACATTTGCTCAGCTCAGTCGAGCCTTTGCATTTGCTTCCACTCCATCCGCCGCCGCACATTGCGGAAATACAATAGGGAAAGGAGCTGGCTGGCTGGAGGAGTTTATAAAACCCACGGAGGAGGGTAGCTAGGTGGAGGGGAATGATATAGAAATGGAAAGTGGTTCCAACTACAAACGCTACCACCAACATTGTTCGTTTACTGCGAGTTTCGAGCTCACCATTTCCTACAAAAGTTCTTTTCGCTAAAAAACACACACAACTTTTTGCAGTCAGGAAGGCGGGTAGAGTAAAAGTTTGAGCGGTGGTTGTGCTGCGGAGGAACTATACATATACCTATGTAGCCATGTTATACAGTTGGAACTGATGATGATGATTAAGATGATCGTAAATGCTACAAAATATCTCGAACCAGCCATACTATACTTTCCATCTAGCCTAAAAGTATGTCCATGTCACTTTCCATTTCACTATCTTCCATTCCATGGACTATACTTTTCTGTATTACGTAATTTTTCTCAATATGATATCTCCTTTCGCCTGGACACATCCCGATCTGTGCTGCTGCTGCTTTATTTGCAAAATCCTGCAAACAATTTTTAAGTGAGTTTTCTTAGCAAAAAAATAATCATCTTCTCCGGTTTCCTTTTTGATGATGGCCAGCTCTAAATGAAATCATTCATTTTGTTTCAAAAAATTTCTCCTTCCTTTCATCTCACCGCTTTGCTCTAGCCCATCTCATGTATCAAAATCAAAAGCATAACAACTTCAGGCTCTTTTTTAAAGTCCCTCTTTGACTGGGCTGGTATTCTTTCTCTAAAATATGACAGTAAACACGAGAAAAACGTGGCGGGGGATGTGTACTCCACGGCTTTCCTCTTCCAATCTCCCTTTCCACGTTACATTTCGACTCGACCGACGACAGCAGACCAGACCAGCGGTAGATCGATACCATGTTCCAACCTCCAACCCAGCTATATATATTCCACCAACGCGGAAATGGAAAGGAAAATGTGTGTGTGTGAGCTGCATTGCATAAGCCATAGACTCGCCATTTCTCTTCATTCCTTCTTATAAATATATACTTTAGCTACATATTCCATCTGATATTTATGGAAAGCTCATGAGAAAAAACTATTTTTTTTTCATTATTATTACACTCCACTCAACATAAAAGTCTAGCGACCCAACCTTATATATAGAAGAGAAAAAATGCCTTTTCCTCCAAACTACTATATAGCAAATAGCCATAGCTATGGAGGATGAAGGAGGGAAGTTAAATGGCCTAATGAAATGGCAGTGTAAGTGAACCAACCAGAGAGAGAAAGAGAAATTCTAATAAAAAAGCCAACTATAAAAAACATTCTTTATTTTTTCTTCTTATAAATATAACTCGCTCCGCTTGGTTGTTGTCACTCTAATTGTAAGCCATAAGCGCATTGGAATATGATAGGGAAAGCACATGGAAATAATATCGCTGTCGATGATGATGGTGAATTGCACGGAATGGAATGATGGCTATGACTATGCCCATTCCTATGGACAAGAGAAAAACATTCACTCTCACTTTCCTTCTCTCTCTCTCTCTTTTTATCTCCTTTTTCCATTCACTTTGCGTTACGTAAGTAAGTAAGTACGGTTGTGTGAGAGAATGTGCCATGGCATGCATGGGAGTAAGAGTGAGTGGAGTATTATATTGCCATTGCACGTTCTCTTTTTTTCTCTCTCTCTTTTTACTCCAATCGCCATTCCAAAAAAGACCGACCCTTTTTTTCGCCAACCAACAACACATGACGATCATCATGATCATCATCAGCAGCATGCTTGGAAAATGTAGGTCAAACTGGGAGACTCACTCTCTGAAGCTAAGCTATAGCTACTACGATGTTATGTTGACGTGAGCCAGAAAGGAGCTGAGCTGCCCCACACACATAGCCATACACACAGGAGAGTTTTTTTTTACAACTTGCCAAATCCATTCGGAATCCAATCCAAAAAAAGGAATGGCGATTCGCGTCCAACGGCGGACGCCATCAAATATCATCTCATATGAAAAAAATTGCCACTCACTCCCATGTGCTGCCACACTGCACTGCTGCTGCTGCTGTGGACTATGGATGGATGGATGGATTTGAATGGATTTTTTATTAGAGTGATATGGATATGATGACATGACTATATGTAGTCCCATTCTTCTCTGGAGGAAGCATGTGTAAGGAGGGAAAAGAAAGGACTGCAAAAATGGATGAATAATCTGGATCTGGCTGGTACTGCACTGGCGAGTTTTATTTTAAACCCAGCTTGTATTACAAACAATAGGCCCCTGCCATAAGTAAGTTCAAAAAAGGAAACGACTTGTGGAAAGGCATAAGTGGTTCAGCTCAGCCAAAAAGAAAGAAAGTACAATGGCCAGAAAAAGCATATAATTTTTAAGGACTTTGCTCTTTTTATTGACTTGTTCCGGAATTTCCACTTTCTTTCCTGGCAAAAAATATATTTCCTCAAAGATACGTCATTTTTTTTTATTCCATGAGATGGAATGGAGGAGACTTCATCATGCTGGCTGGAGTAATAATAATATGATAATATTTAAATATGATAAAGCTTGAATTAGTATTCCGGGCTGGAAAAATGGACTAAAAAAGAATTTTTAGTATATTTTCCAGGGGATTTTTTTTCTTTCGGAGAGAGGGAGGAAATCGAGCGGATGTGATTTGGAAACTCAGCCTTAACTCTCTACGCAAATATTTGGAGACTGGGGCTGGGGGAAACGGGAGTAAAAACAGATTTTTTTATGTAAGAGGAAGGGAGAAGCCCTTTTGATGTTAAAGCTCTTGTTTAAGTATGGAGAGAATGGAGGAGGTGGAATGGAGTGAGGAGGATCCACTCATTCCAAGTTGGAAGGAAGAATAAAAACGGAATCGTTTTATATAACAGTGATTCTCTGTCCTGTGTTGACTGCGAGCAAACTTTAACTTTATATTTTCAAAGTGAGTTTTAAAAACTGGAATGAGAGGAGGGAGACTAGATGGAAACGGAACGATGTAGGAGGAGGAGAGGCCACATAAAAAAAGTGGGATTCCACTCTGGCGAAATTGGGTTACCACTTACATCACAGTCACATGGAGCATGTGTCTCTCTCTCGATTTAAATCCTATGCATAGACTATCATCATCATCATCCTCCTATCCTCCAACTTGCACTTTTGTGTCAAGATGAAAAGCAAAAAAAACTCAGAATTCAATGTGGATTTTTTCTCTCTAGCTGAAAATGCATTGGAGCATTACAAGAAAAAATGCGGAATTACATGGTAAATGCTTCTGGGAAGGAAGCAAAAGACAAAAAATGCACAGCAATTCAAAAAGTTCATTTCTTGATCAGTTGATAGTTTCGATCCTCCCATAATAGATTTGGTGACAATATGTCTCTGCTAATACTCATGTCTGGGTTAAGGATTTGCAAAAAACGTAACATAGTTAATCTTTGGGAGAAATAGGTAGGAGGAAGAAGATAATCCTTTTTACAAATTGAATTGATGATGTTAAGTAATAAAGCAACCTAGCTAGGTTTACTGACTTTGCTAATTGGATAACGATGTCTGTTTGTTTATTTTTCTCCTTCTCCCCCCAAAAATTGTCCCTGTTCTTCTCTAAGTAATATGGATGGAGGAGGGAGGATTGGAAAATATTTACTTACGCAGTGGAAGAGAAATATTTTTTTTAAATCCTCTTCGCAGAAAATTCGCAGCTCACGACACGACAAAATCTTTTTATGGGACAAGCATTAACGTTACGTAATCTTCGGATAAGCTAGCTACACGCATGATGATATTATCGAATGGATGGATGGTTGGGTGAAAATTAGGTTACACATGTGATTGGGATTTTTCACCAAAATGAAGATGATAAAGTAACGGCGGTGGTGAATGTGAAGATAAACGATAGGAGGCAAAGATGCTTTGGCTCTGATGGAATGAGTCATGAAAGCAGAAAAAGTGGCTCTCATTATCTTTCCTTCTCCTGGCCATCATCATCCCAAAAGGATAAAGAAAATGGTGATGATAATAGTGGGTCGGTGAAAGAAGTAGCGCAAAGTTTTATAGTTTATTGTCAGGTTCAGGAGGGTGGATGGATGGATGGACAATGGCAAAATGGAAAGAAAACTCTCATTTTGGACTAATTACAATTGCTATCTTTATCAATTTAGCAAATAAGTAGGATAAAGTAGGTTTAAAATGAATGAAGTGCAATCGTAAATATGATGGTTTTTAATGAAATATTTAGCACATGTTATTACGCATTTTAAAAGCTGAGAGTGCGTATGGACGCTGCGCGGAGCTTCGTGGTGATTAACCTACATTTTAAAAAATTCCGGGTATTTGTTTGAATGTCATGAAATGATAGATTTCTACGTTTTCAAATATCAGACCGGTAAATGAGCTTCGACATCAAATACAGATGATCCATCACTGGAAAAAATAATGTAAATTTGTTGGTTAGCTCCTGGAAATTTGCGTGGAGTTCTATATTTATTATCTGATTTAACTGATTGAAAAATTCAATCTTATATACGATCAGGAACAGCGTATTTGTGTGCAAATCTACCTTATGTACTCATCTAAACCTTTTGTCAATTATCCGTTATCCATCCATAGTTCAACAATTCCTTTTCCCCAAAAAAATAGAAATAAAAATGGTCAAACGCTGGCTCGGCCAGCAAAAATATTTTTAAACTTAAAAGTCGTAAATTTGATAATTTTGTTTGAGATTTTTAAATGCACAAGCAGATCCACCTCTTCCTTTACGTTGTTCACTTACTAATTTATGAAGATAGTTAACTTGAGTCGAATGAAAGTAAGTATCCATGTTTTCGTTGCTCTCTTGATGCCAATCTCACAACATATAGATATAACTCCTTCATGTATTCTTCCGTATTATTGCAAAAAACAAATATTCCTCGTTTCATTAGCTCGGCCAGCAAAATACTTTGCAATTCTCCTCTCAATTCAGCAGGAGTAATATTTTACTGAGTTATGATATGATTATGATTCAAGCAGCAATAGTAACAATGTATATCGTCTGGGAATGCAATATTTACCCCCAAACAACACCCAGTCAGGCATATGGACACATACATACTCCAACCATTTTCATTTCATATTCGATATTCCAAAAAAATAACACAGCTCCAATCCAACATGATATCCAACATGATATGATGACGATCAACTATCAACATCAAATCAACCATGCATACATGCAAAAAGTCGGCAAGGCAAACAAGTCGGAGCAGTATTCAGTATTCCACATGTAAACAAAGGTTATCAGCCTTTTTATATGAATTGACCTAAATTTTTTGGAATATAAAAAGAGAGAGAAAGGGAGCAGCAACGATAAATCGGTAGCAATAAACCAAATGCATGTGGAAAAGTTCATATAATTCACCAATTCACATAGTCAACATCATCATCATATGTATCAGCGTATTATTACGTAAAAATGCGCCCCTAACTTAACTAGCTTAAGTAATAATCACGCTGTTACAAATATGTTGTATTATGGATATAGAAGTAGTAACAAGTGAGGTGGATTTTAAAAACTGCCAAAATAAGAGAGAAATATGGATGGAGAGGGAGAGCGAGGCACAGGGAAAAATTATGGAAGTTGGGAGAAGTTGATATATGACTTGAGCCACTCTAACGAGTAAGTTAAGGGGAAGGAAGAAGAATAAATTTCACTTAGCTAGGTACTCAAGCCATATTTGTATCGGCATCCCTAATCCAAACAAAACAGAACTAACTTGGTAGATTTTTTTTTGCAGAGAGGAAAGGAAATAGGAAGGAGTATAAATATGTATGATTGTGATTGTGTGAGTGAGTTAAGAGGAAAAGCACGTCACGACATGTCGCATGCATTATCCACATTATTACCGTTAGTTAGTCTCCTACTCCGTATCACCGGGAAAGTAGGTGAAGTTGTAAATAACTTGGGGGATAAAAAATGTAAATAAAAATATAGCAAGTTGTTGCAGCCTTAGTCATATATGAAGTGTTCGCTTCCAATAAAATAATACAAAAATCTGACGATGAGACGAAGTTTTTTTTTTGGATGCAGTTATTTCTGCATTTTAGACTGAACCGAGCCCCCCAGTGCTGACTGCTCTCATATGAGCAATTTATTAAAATGGATTATGCAATTATTTGTTCTTTATCGATCTGATCTAGATTTCTCTCCGAGAAAATGCCTCTAGCTGATTTAGGTTTTGCAAATTGGGGAATGTCTGGTTACGAAAGGGAAAGTGAGGGAAAAGACCAAAGCAGGAATGCATGATATAAGCAAGCAGTGATGAATTAGTAGCATATGGACTTACCGTCTCTGGACATTCCCAGTCGGAGACATTTTTGGAGCCGACAGAACTGACACCGATTCCTGTTCACCCGGTCAACCACACAGTTTTTGGATCTCGGACACTGGTAGTTGACCACGGAGGACTGGGAGCGTCGAAAGAAGCCTTTGCACCCTTCACATGTTATCACACCGTAATGGACTCCGCTTGACTTGTCCCCACACACCTTACATGGAATGATCTCAATCTGGGCTGTAAAGTCACAAAAAAAATAACAATCATTAATAATATGTAATATTAAATAATTTTTCAAGAATTTTCATCATTAGCACACATTTATCATTTTTTCTCATTTTATCCTACTCCATCGCATTTTCCATGCACAAAAAAAACAAAACGTTTTCCAAAAAAATGTCATCATCCTAATTTTTACAACCATTCCATAAATTTCGAAATTTATCCTTCAAAAAAATGAAACCGCACAGACGATGACGACTAACTGCTGACGATACTCATCGTCCTCATCATCACAATCATCATCATTAATCAGTAATATCCATAAAAACGCAATGATAATGACAGAGTGGAGCGAGCAACGGCAACAGTACAGTATACTACCTGCTCATATCTAATTCTCGCAATTTTTTTTGCCATAACGGTGCCACCACGCATATCCAACCAAGCAACCCTCTCATGCATTGGTTAGTATTTTTTTTTCGAAAATTTTGTCAAGAATTTCTCAATCTTTCCGTCGAAGCTGCTGCCAAGCCAAAGCCCATAGGCACTGAGCCATCATCATCCAATCCATTCATATTCAAGGTAAAGTTATTACATTTACTCACGAAAATCACAGCCATGCAAAAAAGCTGGTTGAAATTACTACATTTTCGCTTATTACATACTGCTCAAGTGTTGAAGTGCTGCTGATGCTGATGATTATGAGGACTGTCACTCTTGTCAAAAAAAATTGTACAAAAAGATGAATAATTTTTTTCTTATTCAATATGAATGGAAAATGAGTTGTGGTTCTCTTTTGCGTAGATTTGACTCAGAATTTCGCGTGCGTGCAATTCTATGCTCGCAGTACTCATGTCATGGTGAAAAAGAATCTCTTCTCTTTAGCTTTGCTCCTCCGGATCTCCCCCAAAAAATATGAGCATGATCATAGCAAATTCGACAATGGGAAACTGTACATTTGGCATGTGCTCGTAATTTATGCTTTGATGCGGCTGCTGCACTACATTTTTTTTTGCAGGGAAAAAGATTATTGTTGCAATAATAATGATGATGATCATCATCATTATAATTATAATTACAAGTGTCATTATTACCGCAATCCGACGCAATGCAATGCAATACTTAATAAATTTCTGACATGGCATGGCAGACTCCTCCACGCTCCACCCACCCCACAAACAAAGTCAATATTCCAATCCATACTGGCACTCACTGGATTACATCAAAAAAATATTTGGGGAAAAAATTTATGACTCATTTTTTCTGTGTAAAAGAATTAAAAATTTTGCGAAAGAGCACATCTCATTTGATATAAGTCATTTAAGTCAATATGCGTGTTTCTCTCTTCAAAATGAAAAAAAAATCCACTTTATTGTCTTTACTCGAAATCTTCAAATTATGCAATAGTTTTTTTCAAAGTTCTGCATCAAAATCCAAACTTGAGAACGATTTTTGTTCTCTCGTAAAAGAATGTTAAAAAGTGGATTTATTTTATTTTATAATTTTAAAAGCAACTTTTCGAAGCGGTTGAGTTGAAAACATTATTTTTTTTGCTAAAAAAAAGTAGTTATAAGTACAGAGCATCCATCCATCCATTGTTACTCCCGTGCTATATGAACTATATTGTTATTTTTATTTACTACCAATGTCACACCATCCCATCGACAGAAACTTCGTAACAAATTCGTGAATAATGCAATTTTTTTGTATTCAATTCGCATTTTTGCATACCTACGCAAAAAATATCAAATCCGCACAGCAAAACTGATGGTTTTTGTTTTGTTGCGCTCTCTTTTGTCTTTTCTCTTTTTTTACGAACCAACTTTATGCAGATGAAAATGTAATGATTGGTAGCAGCAGCAGCAGCAGCCATTGTTTTTTAACACGCTTTTTAAGGGTGTTAAAAATTACATTTTGTTTCTATTTATTTTTTCACTCCTCGCAAAATATTTTTTGTTTTTGCCATGATTGCATTGTTGAGATTTCTATTGAGCCGAGTCAAAAAAAACCAAAGCTAACCAAAAGCAATGCGAATATGATTGGAGTCTGGTGATGTTGCTGATGGTGATGATGACTACATTAGCATGGGATTATCATCTTTGTAGTCAGTCGCGGTCGTGATAATGATAACACGTTCTGAAGCACGTACAAACACTACTACATCATATCATGCGTCTAGCTGGGAGATCTGTCGCAACATCATTTTTTGAAGATATGGATTGGAGTAGTGGAGCTCGCTTACTATTCTATATGGCTTGGTTTGGTTTGATGAATATTGGAGTGGCGATTATTAACCATCAACATTCATCAAATGTAACATGGCAGTGGAGTAGTCAATCCTTTTGTCTTTTTTGGAAGCTAATTTGAAATTCTTTTATTTCTGCAAAATTTCAAATTAGATTATGAACGGCTAGCGGTAAAAAAAACTACAGCAAAAAATTATATTTTTTGCACTACATTCTTTTCTGTTGAATTCAAATTGAAAGCTTCACATTTTCCTTTCTAACTTCCAAGAAAAGAAAATAAATAATTTTATTTAAATAATAATAACAACATTGATTATTATTTATTGCTATTGCCCTATCCATTTTTCACCTTTCTCTCCTGGTCCGCCTTCTAATTTTTGTTTCCCATGAATCCTCATCATCCAGCCATTCGATTCTCACTCTTGTCTCCTCCAACCAGAGACATTCTTTTTTTTGCAAAAATTATTGCTTCTAGAGGCTGCTAAAACAACAATCTAAAAAACAGTTCCCTGCGTAAACTGCGTAGACGTAGACCAATCCATTCCATTCTCGAGGCACATTCCTTATCATCATATTCTCTCCCCATTTATTTTTCTTTTATTTTTTTTGTGCCTGTCCTTGACAAAGGTGCTTGACTTTTCATGATTATGATTAATAACGCAAAAAAAAGGTTCATCATGAGCTAACTAAACTAACTGTACCATTAAGAAAAAGTACACAGAGCAATAATCATAATCATAACAAAAAATACAACAACAAACATGTTAAGTTAGAAGAGAAAAAAATACAGTGAATGTTTGACAATCCTTTTTAGCCAAAAAACCAACCCAACCTACCAAGCCATGTAACAACATTATATTACCCTCGCTGGTTGGTTAGTGGGGATGATGATTATTATTGTGATTAAATAGCAATTATATAAATCCACAGAGAGCTCTAGCTACCTTCTCCACATAAATAAATATGGACTAATGCTCACGTATGAGCCATGTCAAATGTGCTTACTCGCTTGGCTTCATTTTACTCAGCCAAGAGTCATTTTTGAACAATTCATTTTCCTAACTGTGTATCATCATATGACGATGACTATGACTCGAGTTGATTGTTGTTCGGTGGTGGCAGTGATGGTGGTTGGCGTGTGATTGTTGCTTCTTGGGAAATCGCTGAGAATAACAACAACTTTGACCCTTAGAGCGAAAACCAACCAGAGAGAGAGAGAGAGACGAGATGTGAGCACTTAAAAAAGTACTCACTCCCCACATGCGATACGACATGGCTTCCCTCGCTTGGCATGTGAATGTTTTGCGAAGTAAAGTCCACATCAACTTATTATTTATTTCAAGCAACCCAACCCAAACTACACCTGCAAAAAGTGGACTTTTCCAATTTGCGACTTTTGCTTGGGAGGACTCAAGCTCATGTCATTAAAGAAAGGGGGATATGGCTGTGTGGGGAATGAAAATGGAAAATTGAAGCTTGAGAACTTGATCCTGAAAAGAGAAACATTCACTTTGCAATAAAATAAATGTAACAAGACACAAAAAGCTTTAACATTCCCATCCATTCATAGTTTTATCTGTTAGCTTTACGTTAGTAATAATAGGAATGGCCCATTGCATTCCATTCTCCGTTCTCTTCAATTTACTAATCTAATCAGAAGAAAAAATCAGAAAATGAAATGAATGGTACGAGTCTTTCAACAAGAGTAAGTCCCTTTTAAAGACAATCTTTTTATTTCTCTTTCATATTTTTGGGCTTCAAACGGCGAGTTGAGATTTTTCTCCCAAATCTCGTTTTTATAAAAAAAAGTATTACGTAAAAAAAGTAAAAAGTATTACATTACACTACATTCATACCGTGACAAATGAGTATGGTTATCATTAGATATGGGAGTTTATTTCTAAAAGTTCAACTTGCTACGCATAAGCACAAAGACGCTTGTTTCCCTTTAGGCAAAGTTAATTAGATTATCATTTACCTTATCATACATAATTATTACGATTGTTACACACAGCAGCATGGGTAGGATTTTTATATGAGTACAGGTTTACTCAGCAGCGCAAAGCAACAAAGTTATTTTATTAGCAATTTTTGATTTTGTTGCAACTAACTGCTCCAATTCCAATCAATTAAGAAATCTAAGACTATAGTGTCAATGTCAATTTCTTTTACGAAATAAGTGAATTCTAAAAGGCAGATGTATCCAATTCTAAAGCTCAAAAGTTGTATTTAGCATTACTTCAAAGAAACTTGGTTAAATATGAAAGACCCATTGTCACAATATTCATCTGTGAAAAATTACATACGAGGAAAAAGTCGGCCCTACCCCCAAACCACATGACGATGTGGACATTTTGTCTCATCGACATGCGACATACATACTTATTTATCTACTCCGTTTATTCTTCAACATTCTAGGAAACCGTCATCGATATGATATGATCACGCAGACCTTCTTAGCCATTTTCTCTGAAACCATTGCAGTATCTCGGCTACATCTTACTGCTCATTGTTCCCTGTAATGTTGCAAAATGTAATTCAAACACCTTTTGAAATGACAAGGCTCTTCCTCATCACCTCAGCGTATCACCATCATTATCCTGATGTAATTTCACTCATGAAAAAAAAACGTCTTTCACTCGCAAAAATATCATCCCTGCCATTTCCAAAGAAAAAAATCCTCATCAACATATTCACAAAGAATCAGTCGAACCTCATCATCCTTCTTTAAACGCTTTTTCATCTCTCATCCTCCTTCCCAAGGTGCTGTATTATTTGCTCAGATCAACAGTGCAAATATCCCATTAGCATATCGGATCCGATACTCACATACTTGTATTTTTTCCAATCTTCATCCTGACATGACTTTAACTCATATATAAAATGTTTGCGAATGTTTGTTTTAGCTTTGCTTGCAAGTAAATCCATTTGAAAAAGTTCATTTTCCCCTGTGGTATTATATCGGCTATTTGTACTTTGTGCTTTTTTATACAAGTTCCACGCGCCTTCTCTAACTGTACCTTATCCGCTGATAATGATGACGAGAGAAAAAAAAGGCAAAACGACAATTGTGAATGTTGATAATGTACAAGGCAACATACATAATAGCCTTTTTCTATCATCCTGAGAACTTTGATGATGATGATGATAATGATATGACTGACTGACTGACTGACTTTTTTTTACCTAGTACCTTCACATTCAAAACGATAAAAAGAGTAAACAATGTTATTATTCTTATGACGGTAGGATATGGCCGGGGAGAGAGAGCTCATGCAATTCTCAAGTTTGGTCGACTGGGTTTGTTGATCATCAACATTATCACTTTTGCCATACTACCAGCATCATTATCATCATCATTCCATCCGACCATTGTAATTTAATATTACATTGCTATAATAATCATATTCTTCTCTGGCCAGACAATGAAACAGGCCAAAGTCTAGGTAGAACGGAATGTTCTAGCTAGACTTTGGCATTTTCCTCCGACCTACCAACCAAGCCAATTCAAACTTGCCATTTAGCAGGAAAAAATACTGCAAAGAAAAGGTAGAAAACGTAATTTCTTTCGTATTTAACATTTTCCTTGCGTAGTAGAGAACCTCCTCCCCAGTAGAGAATCATGTGGGTTGTTGAGGGAATGTGGCATGGCCGATGTATGAGCTAATGGCAAGATGGATTTTTTTGCAAGTTATTGTTTAAGCAAAATTTCATTCTGAATCTGATCGTGATGATGATGATGATGAACGAACCAGACTGGTTTTTTCTCTTTCAAAAAATCCATCCATCCATCTACATACGTAATAGATTTTAAACTTTAGTAACCCGTTTATTCCCCCAAACAAACTCTTTGGCAAATCCAATGCAACTTCATCTTTCATCCCATACAAAACTCGGAGAACAAGAAGCACTAGTTTTGCTGTATCCGCTTGCAAAATAAAAATTTCATGAGTATTATATAAATGCTTTCTAGCCTATCTTATATTACTTACTAGCTCCGCTTGGCTTTTTAGCTGGTCTTGCTACAAATCCTCAATTGAATGGGAAAGAAACAAGCTGGTATGCAATAGTCTATCTCTATACTTATGTGTGATTTTTTTTATCGTATCAGCAGGAGGAGAAGCCAAGCATGCCAGAGTCAGCGCCAGAGCCAGAGTGAAAACCCTGTTTGGTTTTTTTTCATGTTATGCTCACTCCCTGGTTGGTTTGCTTTTGCTCCGCTCCTACTCACTCGACTCAAGCTCTGTGGAAAAAAAAACTCAGTCAGTAAGTCGTTCGTTCATCTCTCTCTCTCTCTCTCTTTGGCTGGTCGTGTTTATGTGTGTTTGGGCGAATGACCTACTTTTCTCACATGCCAGCTAGTATTGCGAAAAATAAAATGGATAAATGGATGGATCTCTCTGCTCATGATGTTGCTGCTCCTGCTGATGACGATGCTGATGGCGAAGAGGAGGATGATGACGATGATGATTATGGTGGTAGTGTCGGTGATGATGATACTCCTGATAATGATGACAACTATTTGCGATCCATGCATGCATACTAGAACATGAGCATTTGTAAATTGTAAATGTGGAGCTTTCACAGATACAATTCTCCGTTTTGGAGGAGATTGGATTGGAATGAAATGGATAGTGTGCTTTTCCTCTCATAGTATCTTTCCAAAACAAAATGGTCTGGCTACTGTTATGGCATGGCTTGAAGTGATTATGTTGATGCCCTGTTCTTTATGGATGGAGAGAATAAACGAGAGAAAAAATGATATGACATTATATGTACTAGGTGCTGCGGATGCCTGTGCGGTGGTGCTAATGTGTTTTGTTTTATTTTTCCCCTTTCCTTCCCAGAAATAGGAAGATAGAAAAAAGATGAATGGATATTTGATAACATTGCATAATTTTACTTTTGCATCTGAATATGTAATACGGGAAATATGATACTTTTTTTCTTTAAGTATATTTTGTATTGCAAATGGGATGAGATTTTAAATGTGCATAAAATTTTCCCTCAACACATTTTTTCTCTTTAAAAAATAACAAAATAAATGTTTTGCAAAAAACGAAGATGGTGTGATGATGGATGAGGATGGAGCTGTTTGGAAGACTCCGTCAAAGTTCATATTTATGCATAATTCATTTTTTCTTTTGATTTTTTTTTGTAGAATGATCCATTACAAAAGATAGGGCTTTTTGATGACGCACTTCTGACAAGAAAGGGGCTGGCTGGTAAAAATATCTACATCAAAATTACTACAATAAAAGGGTACTTGATTAAGAGCACGAGCCCCAAGTCCACTGCACTGCCTACATGTATTTTGGCGAAAAAGATTGCAGAACCATTTTACTAAAAAAAGCAAAATAATAATAATAAACCCCACGCACATTTTTTTTCTTCTCCTTAAATAATGTTACCCTACCTTACCCAAACCAAAAGTAAAGTCCACTTTATTTCTCTCTCTCTCTCTCTTGAACTTGAAGAAGAAAATAATTGATAAGGGATGGAGATGCATAGATTGTTTTGTTTGGCTAAATATAAAAATAATAATACTTGAGATGAATAAAAAATCATTATTATCTGTTCTGATGCAAAGGGCACAGTCTAGCATGAATAATTACTTTGCGATGATGATGATGATGGTGGAGATGTTGCAACAATATGACCTTAAGGGTCATCATCAACATCATCATCGTTGTTACTGTAGCGCAAGCCATGCCAGACGAAAAAAATGGAATACAAAGTTTGAGAAAAAGACAAAAAAACGATGTTCGAGCTTCAGTTCAATTTTCTGATGATTGGGAAATAGCTCTCAAAGGTACCATCTTAACTACATACCCTTTCATATGTTATATGACTTTTTAATGCTGTGGTTGGTAATGACTAATGACATGTAAGTATAAGTATACTACATGCATAAAAAAGAGCTGAAAATGATGCAGGGCCCGCTGGGCCATCGCAACATTGTTGAAGAAGAGGATTGTGCAATACCCCAAAAGAATATCGCACCACAGCCATGCATAACAAATGTGCAGAGGCTCTGGCTCCGTCCGCCTATGGCGATGAGTAAGAAAGGGTACTCAATGTTTCTCTTTGCTTGGTTGACTTTTGCTATTAAAAAAATATGAGAATTTGCATATAACTCTGTATTCTGTATTGTAGCTTGGCTTGGATTGGATCGTTACATGATTGTTAATGCGTTGGAAAGAATTTTTTGAAGAGACATGACATGGGACGGGGTTGATGATGATGAGGATTCGATGTAACTCCGTGGCTGAGCTTAATTGCTCAATAATCAACACGCATGCGTGATATTGACAGTGAATTTTCCCCCTCAGTGACCACATCGCAAATGATAATGCAATCAGAGTACAAAATTCGTTAACTGTTTGTACAGTGTTGGTAAATGTGGATTATCCAGTTGTCTCATATGTAATTTAATATTTTATCATTAAAAGCAAGATTGAAATCTTCGTAAAAGTAATGTTTTAAAATTACTAGATTAAAAAATATGTCGTCCAAGAAAGCCTCATTTTTAGCATTTTTTAGTTTACAATAACATATTTGTTTCAACAACTGAGTTCCTGGATGTTATAACGAGAGTTCGAATGATTTTTATTACAGAGAGACTCCTCTTCTTGCCCCAACTTCCGGCAGTTTATGTCACTACCACATATTACGGATCAAAACCCGACGAATAAAAAATATGCTCACATGTCAAAATCCAAAATATGTATCATCAACAGTTCCCAAATCTCAATAAAAAAACATCTGAGCAGCATTTTTATAATTATAGATCTTTACAGGTTCTATTCAAAGCACACCTAGTCTATTTTCAATTCAATGTTTAATTCCGTCGAGTTTTGAGCGAAAAATGTAACTCTTCATGTGAGAGTACTTTTTAAAACCAATCCATTTCCATAAAAAAATGTAGCAAGTACGTAGCATGTACCACAAAAAGCAATAAAAATCCCATTACATATGACTTATTCCCCACCACCACCAAAATACTACTTCGCAATCAATCATTCTCCCAGACAGTAAGTCACCAGTAGAATAGATTGATACATATTTCGGTTTCCCCAACAAGAAAAACATGCATATACCTATTCAACCCAACTCTCAACAAACTGCTTTTCTCCATCCCAATTCCCATCAAGTGTCGATTCCCAACAAAGCCATACTACATGATAATTATTATCTCCTTCCCACTAATGACAGCGGGACCGACACTTCAACCAATTTTTTTTTTTAAACTATCAATTCGATAATCATTCCATTCCAAACCTCTTCCACCGTTAGTCCCCTCCACCGCAAATTCATGCCATATGCCACTACCACAGCCATTCAACCCAGATTAGATTGTATTTTACGAAAACACATTTTTCGCAAAACCGCAGAGAAAATCCCTCAACTGAACTCATTTCTTTCTTTTTTTCTAAAAAAACGCACCACAAACAAAAATTTGTCATCTGAAATAAAATTTTCACTCTAAACTACACAGATTATGATGAAGCCATATCACCATCAAGTCAATACTTTTGGCTTGGCACCATTCACAAAAAAGTAGCCCAAAAAATATACGATAAATCCATTTCCAATCTCAGTCAATGAATGTACAATGATGATGAAACGGCTTGTTTGCAGAAATGCCTCTAGCCACCATTCGAACCCAATCATATGCGTCGTCCTCAACCGTTCCATCATCTAAAAATGGCAATAATGAATAACGCGAAACAATCCTGATCAATTTCAGTCCTTACATGAGCTTACTCACTGATTTTTCCCCATAAAGTAATGTCAGTTTTATTATTATTATTATGGAAAAAAGGTTCATAACCCCTGTGCAATTTTTTGTTACCGCGAAGTGAATATAATGACATGACATGAGCGAGAGAGGGAGAGAGCAGAAAAAATGTGTGTCAAACCGAACAGAAAAACAGCATTACTCTATTGGAGTTTGGCCTAAATATAGAGGAGGATTTCCAGCGAAAAAAAAACGAGCTATTTGCGTTGCTGTCGCTAGTCATCTGGAGCAAACTAACCAAACAATACAACGTCATCCAGCCAACAGCAGATCATGATGGGGATGATGATGATGATGACATGTCGTGATTTTTTGTTAGTTCGCAATAAAAACTGACTATTTAGTTTTATTATAAGGGGTAACTGGATGATGATGAAATCAGCAAGAAACAAAATCCTAAAAGGAAGCAAATGAATTGGTTTGCTGAACAATGAAGCTGAGTCTGCAATCCGCATCCTTTTCTCCAAGGAAAAAAAGCCAGCGGGGGAGACTGACCGAGACTGGAGTAAATTATGGAGCCATTGTTGCCAATATTAGTATGATTAATTTTTTGATTTCATTATTGATTCGATTGCTCGTTTCACGGATTGTCCTGTGAGCAAATTCGTATTTTTAAATCTTTTAAAAGTCCCCTTTTTACTGGAACCATCTGTGGAGACGCTAGTCAAATGTC
This sequence comes from Lepidocyrtus cyaneus, assembly GCA_034696785.1. Lineage (NCBI taxonomy): Eukaryota > Metazoa > Arthropoda > Collembola > Entomobryomorpha > Entomobryidae > Lepidocyrtus > Lepidocyrtus cyaneus. The sequence goes on along the minus strand of JAQIWX010000120.1, from coordinate 5,688 downwards.
GTAACATTCAACACATTAACGGCTTTGACTTCACTCGATATCCGCACATGCTTTAATACTTAATTTGCAGCTTACTTATATACACTGCATCATTGCAGACAATAAATTTATGCACTTCTCCAACAACAGACCGAAGGAAACCCAACAACAATACCCATCCCATCAAGAACAACATAAGAAGAAGAAGAAGAAGTGACTTTAACAATAAAGAATGACTTGGTCTATCTATCTCAATTGTAAATAAGTACCACACTATACTATGCTCATTGTCTGCCTCATCTTTTGAAAACTAACTGTAAATTTCTTTTCAAAAGAAAAGAAGGAACGACATGCCATTAGCATTACTATTGCCATCCTCATGCAACAATATCCCTAGCGATTCCCAAGTAATCCCTACCTACCTGTGCTACTGACTGATTGTCGCAGGCATGCAACCTCACCATCATCCTTCCATCCATTAATATTCCTTCGCAGACAGACACCACTGCACTACCAACCAGCACCATTCTTAATAAAAAAAATAACTACCTAAAGTAAAGTTACCTACTACCATAAGTACCATACCATACCTAACCCATCAGCGTACCTTTAACCGTTTTAGACCCTCATACACTGTTGCTAATTTTCCTCCAAACGAAAAAATACAAACGTAAGGATCATCATTGCTTAATGCATTTTTTCACAACTGAAATGAGTGAGCCATCATCAAGAGCTGCCTACCTTCCCAATTCATACCTTTTCACCCAGCTCATGTAATTGTGCAGGCTACTCCAATGATTATGGGGATGTGCGATGTGGTCTGGCTTGCAGTATATTCTGCCATATAGTGCGTGCGTGCTACAGCAAAAGAGTTGTAGCAAACTAATATAAGCACAGCTACATTATTTACTTTACTCCTTTGCACACTCGCTCACACACTAGTCATACCTTATCCCTGCCAAACATGTTGTGTTAGTGTGTGTGATGATGATGATGTCGATCCACTGACGATGGTGCTGTTATGTTATGTGTTGTGTAGTGTGACTGACTTGTCTGTGTGCTTGTGTGTAAAGTAGGGGAATAGCACATTGCATTCAAAGAGGTTATTGCCCCCTCCTCCCTTTCTTCTTTCTTTTTTTCCATGGCTCTTCTTCTGTAGTAAATCTACAAAGCTCTCTTATTCTTCTTGTCTATAAGTTACAACTTAACAACTCAAACCATTTCACATCATATCACATCATATCTGTAGTCCTCCTCCTCATCGTCATCATCCCCCACAGTGTAGATTGACTGACTGAATTTTAACATAAGGATCATCATCATATTATTCATCATAATGTCAGACGAAAATAGACAAAAAGTATTTACAAGGATTTTTGTGAACAATGCAGGTACATAGTCATAGTCAAAAGGTGCGAGTTACAAATCATCATCATCTCTGAACAAAAATCTGATCTGACTGAATCTATTTTGTTTTGTATTCTGCACTCGTAAATGCCAATTTTGGTGTGGTCTATGGCATTTCACGATACTGATGATGGTATGTATAAAGGTGTGGGTATGATAGACACATGAATAGAGGGAGATGGGCTGATGATAATGATGATGCACTGTACACATATTGCATTGTCTCATTTTTATTTTCATCTAAACAAAAATATTTTGCACAGAATGAATTGGAGGAGTTGCAATTTTAAAATATGTTATGTGCTCGCTCAATATTTGGAATGCAAAAAAATGTAAAGTGACCCATGTCGGTTCAGTTTCCGATGATGAGAAAAGGAAAAGTCATCCCTTCCAAATAAAAATTGATAAGGAAGGAGGGTTCGCCCCAGCAATAAAAATTTCATCGCAGAAAGTGCATCAAATTCCTCGAAAGAAATAAAAAATGCTCTAGCTGCAGCAGCCATGTCATTTATGTTGATTCTTGACTGACTGACTGCACTGATTTTTTTTCATCCTTTCTTTCGAAAAACTCGAAAACATGTGTAACCTGTCCTGTCCCCCCAAAAAGAAATCAATTGATTAACGATCTTCCTCTTACTTACTAAGTAAGCGGCAAATTCGCAATATTTTCCAAATAGGTGAATTGGAAAGTACTGAATGGTAATGGCCTGCCCTTCTATGACTCCTTCTCTCTAGCTAACCAGCTTTGTGCTATGATATGATTTGATTCGTTCACACCGTCATCGACTCAAAGGACAGCAAGCAGCAAAGTTTTTTTTCTCTTATGCGCCAATTCACTTTTATTCATGAACTTCACTCCTTTTCAAAGGGAAAATCAAAAGTAAATCAAATTAACCAACAGCCAACAGCCATGCCCTTTCCCATAGGCAATTAGGTACCTATTTTATGTCTGTATAAATAAAATGCAGTTTTGCTGACTCTGACCGTGGCTGTGTCTTTTTCATTAATAAAATCATACTATGAGCCAGCCTACTCTCAACTTGATATGAGAACCCCCTCTCTATTTTTTTCCATTGATGAAAGGATTAATATGAAACTAACGTACATATCTATGTACAGTACAGAGCTATAGCTGGTTCATTCCATTCCATTATTTATTTACTCATTTAATTATTTATCTCGGAAAAATACACGATGAAACGTTTAGCCATAATTGCGTTACTAAATGTCACTAAACTTTAGAGAACATATGACATGACTGTGACTATCAACTGAGACAATAATAATGGGATATGATTTATGATGTCAATTTTTTTTCTTCCACGTGAGCATTATAATAATCCATATCACAATCATCAAGATAATCACAATCATAATAATCATGCACTCCCTCTCCATTCTATTTACATTTTATGATGATGTGATGTGATGGAATGTGCACCCACGCTAGAGAGATATAAAACTTTTAAAATCCCATTTAAAACTACTCACTCAGTTCAGTTAAAGTAAAGTTCAAATTTTAATCTCGAGTAACTCGCTCGGCCCGTTTTGCATATTTCTTCTCTCTCTTTCGCCCAAGCTGGGAATGAATATTATACTTATCAGATAACCATCATCATTATTATTGTTATTATAACGTTTTTTGTTTATATTTTATATATATTTTTAACCAGCTCGCTCGACTTTTAAAGGCTAATGCCTCCTTTGCCTTCACCTTTTTCTTAAAACTAATAATAAAAATGCATCTCAATCCATTCACGGTTTTCTGCCTAAATTGCATAGATAGATAGATGAACAGGCACACTCTGACTTGAGCAAAAAGCCAAAATTACCTACTCGCAAATGCAAGGCAATGCAGCGCAATCCAATATAAATAATAATCCAATGTCAGTGTGAGTGAACTCGATGAACTGCATTCTCAAAAGGCATAAAATCATTATATTTATTTATTGTACTTTGTTTTTGCTGAATTTGCTTTTATACCAGTTTGGAATTTTGTATTTTTTGACTCTGATGCTGTATCTGGTTTTATTAGAATTGTTTTTTTAGTTAGGTACACACATGGCCGATGGCCCATTCATTAGAGCAAGCCAAGCACTAATGCACTTCTTTTTTTTGTGAATGCAGTTCTTCCACAGAGGATAATCAAGAAAAAAATAGTTCACAGTTCATACAAGCGAATTGCATTGCAGTTTGACTGTTATTATTTATATTGTTGTAAGCTGATTAGCTAACTGCGAACTTTGAGAATGATTTTTGGGTTTGGTTCATTCTTTCATTTTGTTGTTGATTTAGATGAGATGGATGAAATGGATGGATGGATTAGTATGAGCTGTTTGCGAAATATGATGGTGATGATGATGACTAATCTAATTCTAAGAATTTTGTGGCCACTTGCCAATTTTTTGTTTATGAAGGGGATTAAGCAATAATTAATACTAACAAAAATTAATAGTGGGAGGCTCCACTCGACTAGACTCTGATTAAAACCTCTGCTCTTTGACTTACGCTAAGGTTTGGATTGATTACCAAGAACAAATAAATACAGCTCTTCGTAAAAAAATGCACATCACATAAAAATATCTCCGCGAAGCAGTTTCATTCATGGAATACATATAAACTATTTTCAAGCACTGTAAAACTCGATATTATGGTTTAGTGGGGGAAAACGTTTGAAGCATTAGCTGTGTGTGCTTTGCAAGAGTAAAGGTGGTGAGAGGATGACGACAAATCCAATTCAATCTTTTTAAACGCCAGAAATAAAAATATAATGTAAAACCGAGAGGTATTAGGGACAGGTATCATTTCGAATATATCTTTTAAATAATAAATTAGAAGTACACAAACAGCACAAAATCAGAACCGAAAATGATCCGATAACAAGTTTGAGTTTTTTCATTTAACTGGCGGACCTTTTTCTTATTTTTCTGAGGCTACAACATATTCATCTCGCACCATTTTTAGTTCGTAATCTGGAATTTTTTCTACTCCAGAAACGAGCTTGTCGTTTTTTTGTGCCCAGTTATACTAAATCCAAGTAAGGTTATTTATATATTTCCAGTGGAAATAGCAAAAAAAAACTAACAACAAACAAATCAAATGATTCGTATTAGAATTCATCATCATTATCATAATAATAATGGATCTGAGGACGTTGACTTTTCATTAATAGCCCTTCTTGCATTTATATGAAAACACCTTCATACTTCATTCTACTTCATGATATGGTATCCTTCTATAAATATATAGATCTGGTTAATACTGGCTTCAGACTCGATATCATTCTCGATATCATGAAGCAAAAACACAAATAATTATCAACAGCTCATATAACACAAACATAGCATATCTCTACCTAGTAGCTAATAATCCTTCTCCTACACAGCAAGAGAGCTCGAGAGAGGCAAGAGGTGGATCAGATCAGATAGCAAAAAGGTGATATGATATGAGGTAGTTTTTTTATTTCAAGTATTGCCATACGTAATTAATCAATTAATCCAACAACATTTTTTATTACGCTATTGTACTTAAGTAAAGGAGCTGAACTGAGCGGAGTTGACTGGGATAATCATAATTACTAATCAGCCTCATCCCCAACCCCATCAACGTGTATTAGCTAGCTTGGCTAGGTTTATTGCAGTGGGCTAATTGGGGATGTTGATGTTGATGGTGATGAGGAATAAATGAACTATGAACAGATATTACAAATGACGAGGGTGGTAGTGTTGGATGGTTAGCCATATTCAATTTATAATTGCTCAAGAAGAGAGGGAACATCCCCATCATCTACCTGAGCTGAACCTGTGAACCCGCAGGTTTCAAGAAAGAAAGAAAAATGTATATTTTCCCCTCATGTAATTTGAAATCTCCTTAGGTGAGGCTGGTTATAAAACGAATGCACTTTATCATCACAATCATCATCTTTTCTCCTATCTACAATATATATTTTTTTTTGAAAACACGCAACCGAGCACGAAAACAATTGCAATTGGGGTCTTTCACGTAGGTACTGTCTTCTTCTGCTGCTGCTTTTACTGGCACTGGTAGTAACTAGTAACTCGGCTGACGAGTTAAAAAAGCTCTTTTTTTTGTAACAAGCTAAGTAAGAGCTGCAGAGCAACAACAACAACTTCTCATTATCATCAACATGATCAACATCATAATCATCATCATCGTCGAGAAAATAACGGAATATCGGGCAAAAGCTGCATGAGTGGGTTGCTGGCTGCGTTGCTTTACTCCTGCTGATGATCCTGATTGCGAGGAGTGCAGTGCGGTAGGTAAGTAAGTAAGCCAGCGTGT
>JAQIWX010000119.1:0-26341 GCA_034696785.1 Lepidocyrtus cyaneus | reverse complement strand
TCTCTCTCTCTCTCTCTCTGCAAGTTGCATAAAATCCATGTATATTTTTTACATAATAGGACAATGAGGTTTCTGTATCATCCAAATAAATAGAAATAGGTAGATAGGCATATTGTCATTTGGGTTATATAAGAAGAGGTGGTGGGTAGGATTTATATAAATTGAATGGGAATTACTTTCATTATCATCATCATCCGATTAAAAAAGGAATAATTAGACTGCGGTGGCGGTGGAGAAGCTCGCCTCTGTCATCTCCGCCTCCCCTCCCATTATTAATGTAGGTATACCTATTTGGGGGATTGAGAGATTTTGAAAACCTTCACTAACTACCAATGGACCAGCCCAAACCTCATATGCCTGGTGAGATTAGATAAGAGGGAGGGGTGTGATGATGATAATATTTAGTGTTATAATAGCCTGATATGATATAGTTTAAAAAGACGTAAAATAGCTATTTATAAAAGTGCAAATCCAAATTCGTCCTGTCCTATTGTACATTTTCCTAATTCGCATTCAGATAACAAAATAGTGCTGCGAACAACGCAACGAGATGATAAAAAGGTTGAATTGCATATTCCTCAGTCAGTCACGCAAAAAGGCAAGAAAAAATGAATTTACTTTCATGTAGATTAGATTTACCTCTCTGTGATTTATATTTATCCACTAGTAAAATTTATACAGTTGTGAGTTGAGTCGAATAAGTTGAGGAGGATGAGAAAGATAAATAGGATCACTTTCTTTCTGCTGTTAAATGTTGCAGCAGCTATTGCATATTATGAACATGCAACATACTATGAACTATGCATCTGCTTAAATTAAACCCGTTGTCAATTTGAGTCTCTTGTTAGGAAATGTTTTACCGATTGATCATTTTTCTTATAATAGCAACATAAAACTAGTAATTATTACGAGATCACACAGAAAGAAGCAGGGAAAATAAGGGTTTTCTCTCTCCAAGTTTTTAAAACGCAACAGTCGAATTTTTAAAAACGAAAATATAATCTCATTCATCATGAACTCGTCTCTCAGAAGAATGTTTGAAGATGGTATTATGTCATGAGCGTTTCCTTGTGGCATTTTTGATGAGTTCTCCAAGTAATATTTATATTTCATAGGTAATATTCTAGCGACTGTTGTGGTTTAGGGCTGTCGAGTTTCACGGATTTCATTGAACACAATCAGATTTGGCAAAAAAAGTCACAACGCATCAAACTACAGTATATGTCCAATGATTTGATTGACTGAAAATAGAGAAAGGCAGTGTTCGACTATGGAACGTTTTTAAAAAGCTCTCTTTTGCAGGGTAATCGTGAAAAATACGATTTTCATATACCAATTTGGACTTAACATAGCCAATCATTGGTACGTTCTTGTCTCTAGTAAATATTATGCCTCATAAAAAAACTGTAGCCTCCTTAAGTCTTATTATTATTTACATATAAACGAGTCGTCCCTTGGTCATAAGACGGGTGCTCATATCTTCCTTTGAGGTAGTCGTGCCCCTGAAACAGCACACATAATTCCAAAGTCTCGATTACGAAACCATTTTTAATTAAGAAAATCCAGTAAATAACTTGCTAAATAATTCCAGTCTAAGGCATCATGTATCTCGGGGCAATATGATCATCATAATTCATTCCAAGAAAATATTAAACTCATAAAAGCTCAGAACGTGAGCGAGGATTTGAGGATATATATGCAAGCTTACTAAAAACTAACAATACTCATTCATTCGTGAACTAAAATCCAATGCAAAAACAGGAGCTTGGAAAAAACTCTAAATTGACTTTGGCTAGGCTAAAGGCTAGGACTCAACAAAGGAATGACAGACTCCACAAAAACTTCCTACTTTTGGCTTTGGTCCACTTTTATGAGCTAACTCTCTCCCTTCCTCTTCCTATCCAAAGCCTTAGCCGCGAATGATGTATTGTAGAAGATACAGCCGTACCCCATAACAATAGCAGTGTGGCACAGTGGGAGCGTGCTGGGCCCATAACCCAGAGGTCGGTAGATCGAAACTACGCTCTGCCAATCACTTTTTGCAACCTTGTTTCCATTTTTTAATTGTTGGAAACTGCTAACTAACGCTCTTTTATACCTCACATCATCAATTAAAATTAGTATGATAAGTTTCATTGAGGGAATTTGTCAAAATGTCAATTAAACCCACTTCTAAATGAGTTGTAAAATGAGAATAAAATCCTAATGTTTTGTTTTAATTGAGGAGCAATTAGGAAAATGGAAAAAGCAAATTTAAATTAAGAGAGTTTGCCTGTGGAAGTCATGCATATGTTGGTACTTAATTGGACAGGCCATACACCGCAAGTCCGTCATGTTTCTCATGCTCTGGAAGTCTCCGCAGGCCAAGACAAGGCTCACTTTTATCCCTTGCCGTTCCTCAATCTTGGCAATGACATCGTAGATCTTATTGATCTCCCCGTGACCACATCCAACCACTGCGATATTCATATATATTTTTTTTCTTGCTTTCACTCCTGATTACGATTTTAATTAGGTTTTTAAACGGAACTATTTAACCACACCATCCAATTATCAATCGGCTCAAGCCTTTTTGATTTGATGTTTACGATATAAATGAAATATTTACAGCAGGTAAATAAATACATTATCGAGTCAACTCTCAACTCACGTGCCGTAAAATGACTTCTTTCAACATGTAACAAGACTAGACAATTATAAATCTAGTGTAACAAGTAATTAAAGTCAAACTCTTTGTCTTTGTGATAACTTAATTGAAATAAATTTCAGAAGTCATTACTATTGAAATCATATACCCGCAGGGATTTTATTACGCAATTACAAAACCCTTTTCACGCGTCCTTCTTCGGAACGATGACGATAATAATATGCAGATATTTAAATTACGATTCATACAATGAGGCATAATTTATCCCTTTTCACTGAGAAAATGCAAATGTATCCCACCGAGAGATCCCAGAGAAATCGCCTGACTGTATTTCTTAGATGGTAGTTCATATTTTTTAATTTAATTTACCATTCCCTCATCGGTAGTCAGTCGGACGTTTTTTTAAGAGGAGGAAGAATTTTCAGTATTTTTGGTTCGATGAATGGAAAGGTAAATAATTTAAAAAAAAAAGAATGACTGACATTTTGATATTCTTGCACATGAAAGAATTGCCACAAATGAACCCGAAAAAAAAAGATTGATGTAGTCAGTAAATATATTTGAGGCAGATTTATTAGGAAAATTGAGGAGCAAATGGGCATATGAAACGTAAATCAAATTATTTGCCCTGTGATAAGCATATGGGCATATAAAACGTAAATAAAATTATTTGCCCTGTGATGAGCAAATGAGCATATAAATCGCAAATAAATTATTAGCCCTGTGTGAGGCACATGGGCATATAAAGTTACATGCGCGTCACTAAATGGATGAACATTTTTTTCCAAATTTTAAATTAAATTTGCCTCAGCAAATAAATGTGAAATGAAATACTGAGCTCCCTAAATTAAATATATTTAAGTACAAAAATATTTGCTTTTACAAATAAAAATTTTAAATTAAATTTTTCCCTAAATTATTTTATGTCAAAATTTATTTGGATTTAAAATTTAAATTATTTTCTGCATGAAAATATGATTTTTATTTATTTATTTATTCTCATTTGATAAAAATAAATTTCATGCACTGATTTAATTATGAAATGTTATGATGAACAGAAAAATGGCAAACCAGCTGGACTTACGGGCACTTGCTCGAAATCAGCCTGATGCCCAACGGGTTGACGAAAGTGAACATCCATACGCTACCTTGTTACGAAATGCGTTCTTATTTGAATTCGAGTCTGCATTTGGTCGATTAATGTTACGAGTCTTAGATCAATTTAAAATCCTCCAAAGTCAAAAAATTCAATTAGATCTTTGCAAGAAAATTTTTTCAGAGTTTGAAAATGGACTTATTAAAGCCAAGCATCAAATTTTTACATTTTTAAAGTTTGAAATTAGAGACATAGATGTAAATTTCATGTCATATCCCACATCTGTTGAAATACTGGATGCTTTCGTTACTTCCCTAGAATATTACATTGAGCGACAACTCCACAACATTGACAAAGTCATAGAAAATCCTTTATATTTAGAAATTCAAAATGCATTATTAGATACCAGAGATATGGTCCGAGCAATGTTTGAATGGCTAGACGGACAGTATCAATATTCAACAAACCAATTTGAGTTAATGTTGTATCTAAGACATTTTAGAAGAGGTCTTTCACAATCAAATCCCGAGTATCTTGAAGTTGTCCAACTTGGATTTCTTCAATAAAATAAAACAAAAATGAATGAAAAACATGTAAGCCCCATTATTCAACTACATAATGCATCCGTCTTAATTTTTTTCTCTGATTAAAAACAATTTTTTCCTTTATTTTTTCATTTCCTATTTTCTTTCACCATTGTTTCTAAAATATTTTAACTTGAGTTGCCAATTTTTTGTTTTTTAATTATTAGCAGCTTTCAGATAACGAGAGTGTCTACTCGGAGAAGTCGGACTCTGAACCGGAACCAGTTGGTGACGAAGACTACAGGCCACCTACTCCTCAGCCTAGAGGATCCACTCGACGTCGCCAATCTCCCCAACCTAGCAGGTCTACTCGAAGTATCCGATCTGACCGGCGCAGCCAATCCCCACGACGAAGCAGATCACCCCGACATGGCCAATCCTCTCGACGTAGCCGTACCACCCGACGGAGCCGATCACCCCGACATGGCCAATCCACTCGACGCAGCCGATCACCCCGACATGGCCATACCTCTCGCCGTAGCCGATCCCTCCGTCGGAGCCGATCACCCGGACATGGCCAATCTACTCGACGCAACCGATCCCCCCAACGAAGCAGATCACCCGGACATGGCCAATCCTCTCGACGCAACCGATCCCCCCAACGAAGCAGATCACCCGGACATGGCCAATCCTCTCGACGCAGCCGATCCCCCCAACAAAGCAGATCACCCGGACATGGCCAATCCTCTCGACGCAGCCGATCCCCCCAACGAAGCAGATCACCCGGACATGGCCAATCCTCTCGACGCAGCCGATCCCCCCAACGAAGCAGATCACCCGGACATGGCCAATCCTCTCGACGCAGCCAATCCCCCCAACGAAGCAGATCACCCGGACAAGGCCAATCTACTCGACGCAGCCAATCTCCCCAAAAAGGCCGATCTACTCGACGCAGCCAATCTCCCCAAAAAAGCCGATCTACCCGACGAGGAGAATCTTCCGGGGGTAGCCAAAGTAACCGCCGGAGCCAAAAGGGTCGACGTAGCCAATCCAGTTCTTCAAGCAGCAGCATCGAAAGCGTGAATAGTGAATCATCCGAAAATGTTAACCACACTTATGTTGAAGACAGCGACAGCGACGACAGTATTTTCCAACAAGTTATGATAAAAAAGAAAAATAAAAAAGTAAAAAAGAAAATTGACAGCGAAAGTGAGACCGAAGATGATGATATGCCATTACAAAATGAAACTGATGCTGGAAGTGCAAAAGAGGAAGAGGAAAAGGAAAGCGATAAGGAGGAAGAGGAAGAACAGGGTGAAGAAATAGAAGACGACCAACAGGATATTGAAGACGAAATTGAGATGGAAGTCGAAGAAAACCGAACTAGCCCAGCTAACGAAGAAACTATCCAACCGAAATATTGCAAGAAGAGGTTTAAAGCACAATCTTCGCTAATAGTTGACCTGGGCGAAGACAACAAGGATTTGAAAAAACGAATTGAACAACTGGAAGCAGCTTTGGAAGATATAAAGGAAAAACTTCCAAAAAAACGTGGTCGGCCAAACAAACCAAAACTGGCTAACGAAGTGACAGCGGACAAGCCCACAAAGGGTAGGAAGCCCAAAGCAATCCTTCCTCCACCAACACAAATTTCTGAAAACATGGAGAAACCTTTTGGAGAGTTTGTCGAATGTTGTGACAAGGATGGAAACACGCATGTATATCTTTGGCATGGAAAAAAAGTGGATAGCACAGAAAATGTAAGTCCTAATTTTTACTGTTGCATTTAATTTAAATATATGCCATCAAACCAAACAAAAAAATATACATAAATAATAACAACTTGTTTTTATTAGGTAAAAACAAAGGCTGCTAATAAGCCACCCGCTACTAAGATGATGCCCGCATCTTCATGCCAGGCCACTTCCTCTAATGCTGTAAGTCTTTATTTACAATTAAACAATTTAAAAACAAATGACATTTTAAATATTTGCAAAATTTATTTTACTTAGTACCCACAGTTAAACAATCTCCATTTCACATTTATAAATTATAATTTTGTTGTAACAGGCTCTAAAGGAAACAGAAAATGCAAAATCTGTTAACAAGAAGGCACCCAAGGATACAGAAAACGTAAGTCAATATGATTTTTATTAAATAACTATAAAAGTCAGCCAACATACACACAACATTAAGACTATTAGCAACGTAATTAAATTAAAATTATTACTAGGCTGATGTTGATAAACTGGAGGAAAGCCGTGACCAAAATAGGCCAGGAAAAGATTGTTCTTCGGTAAGTAATAGGATATTTTTTTTCCAATAAATATTGCCAGCTAACAAAAACCGATATTACAACAGCCAACCAAACAGTTTACCAACCAGCAACGACAGCAACTTAATCAAAATTCTTTTTTATTTTAAGGATGACAAAAAAAATCGCGAAAAAAAACAGAAGAACGAGAAGACTGATAAATCATCCCAAGAGGAAAAAATTACTGTAAGTAAATATATTTTTTTAAAATAAACAATATTCCCAGCTAACAAATTAACAACCGATATTATTGCCAGCAAATTAAGAAATTAATTTTTGATTTTAAGGATGACCACGAGAATCGCGAGAAGACACGGAAGCACAAAGATAAATCATCCCGAAAAACAATTGTAAGTCAATATATTTTTTAACAATTATGCCAGCTCACAAAAACAAAAACAAAATTATTTCCAACAACGATTACAAATTAATAAAATTAATTTATTTTAAGGATGGTGACGATAAACACGAAAAACCCCGCGACCACGAGAGGACAAAAAATTCCCGAAAGGATATTTCTACCGTAAGTCCTAAAACTATTTATTCGTAAATGAACAACTACTGCTAGATAATAAAAAAAAAGCATTAACAAGGATAGCAAATACATGAAATGTTATTTCTAGGATGACATGGATAACCGCCAACAAAAACGTGAAGAGAAAAGGACAAAAAATTCGCCGCAAAGGGAATCCTCTAATGTAAGTCAATTTTTTATTTACATACCTAACCAAAACTTTCCATACATCCATATCAATACATTATTAACACGTCTGTTACACAGAAATAGTTAAGAACATTTGCAATAATAATATAATTTTTAACAGGAACAAAAGAATGAACCCTCGACCTCGAAAAGTTTAACAACTTTTCCTCCTCGGGAATCTAAAAACGTAAGTTACAGTTTAAGTAGACACAAGACATTAAGTTATATACATAATCATAATGTTACAACGTAGTCTAACCATAACTAAAAATTACATATGATAGGGTCAGCCAAAGGACAGTGGTGCACGCCCGGGGAACAACAGCTCCAAGGATCTCCAACCCAAGGATACCACAAAGGTAAAGAAAACAACTATTTGAACTTGATTGACATTGAACTTTACAGATATCATGATAGGTTTCATATCTTAATAGAGATATCATAATTGCTATTTATTACAGAAGGGGACACACGATGACCCTCAACTGGACAAGGACCCCCAGGTTCTTCTGGATAAGTAAGTATTTGTTTTCCATATTTTACATAAACATACATACACACATTCCCATACATATATAGGAATACATCAGTTCATTAGATTACCAAATCCATAATCTTCGTCGTCAGAACTGCTCAATGGGGTGTCGCTGTCCTGGTTATACAGCCCATCCATGCTTGGGAACTTTAGTTCCTGCTTAATCCTTTGCACTTTTGCTTCATCTTTTAGCAATGTTCTTTGCGACGAATCCACTAGCTTTAGCTGGCAAGCCGCTACAAAGTCCTCGACAGAATTGGTGGTGGAGGGAAATTCATCCATGAAGGCGACTGCCAAATAACTCTTTGGGCTTTTGCTTATTAGATCTTCAATTGGGGCAGGCAGAGTAAGGAACAAAGACAGGGCTTCCCGAAATTTTTTCACCAAGTCAAGGTTGTTTTGGCCATTTGATGACAACGGCATGGTCACGGCCACTTCATGTGTCCATATGTATTCCAATGCAAGCAAAGTAGTTATAGTGAATATTGACACAACATCAAATGTGCTTTTAGTAGACAGGTTTTCTCTTTGTCTACACTGCATAATTGCTTCCTTGGAGCAATCCACAAAATCAAGCATGTGCCCTCTGCATCGATCAACAATGTCCCTCCAGTCTTTTTTGTTTTTCTCATGAAGAACAGGAAGTTTTTCTATATTTGTAAGTGTTTGGTCAAACTTGCATAGAGCACTTTTTATGTCTTTAGTGCAATGGCACTTAAAGACAAATCTAGATGTCAAGTTGAATGACACTAGAGAAGAGGCAACCCTGTAGAGAGATTTCAGGTCTGACATTGTTATGTTTTTGAGAAACTCTGACCGGATGATCTGAACTGAACGAACTGAATGATCTTGTAGTGAACTCCTTTGGTATTTATACAAGATTTCCCCAAAACTGTATAAATACTAGATTGACTTTGAGTATGAGCCATCAGTTTGAAAATGGCTTTTTACAATAGCAGCATAATCGAAGAGCATAGGAAGGTTCTGCGGGGAATCGACCATTCCCTCAGACAACCCGGGTGCCCCGGGTTTAAGCTTGTGTGGAGCATTGTTTCCGATAAAGACCCGGAAGACATTATAAGCTTTTCTCGTGATCTTCACTACATGTTAGTGTACTGCAGCCATGCTGATTGCACTCCACATGCAGAAGTTGAATTACTTTTAAAAACACAAGTTGATAGGCGAATTCTTACCGATAAACAAGTTAATGTGCTTCGTCCAGTGCACTACATATGTAAACCCCAAGTGGGAAGGCCAAACTACTGTTCACCGGATGTCAAGAGTCGCAAAAGACCAAGAAAGGGATGCCCGCTATTCAGAATCGACCGTTACAAGCTGGAAATCACTACTGGAAAGGAGCCTGTCACCCGTCAATGCTCACACCGTCGCTGTGATTCGTCCGCCATCTCTTATTACACCGCCCAGCATGGCATCGCCCTTAAGATGATTAAAAGGCACGACTATAAGGCTGTTCTGAACCACGGGTGGGGATCAAAATTGGATGACGCGGCACGGAAGAACCAGGACATTACTGAAGTCATTCTGAAGCAAATGCAATGGCCGGTGCCACATCAAAAATATATGTGGTTACCACCGATGACGAGGCTGCTGACTGACAAGCGACTGAAAAAAGGATACTCGGATAAAGTTTTACATGGAGGTATGCGAGCCAGCTTCCCAATCCTTCCAATCCTGCAGAAAGGCTTGCCAGAAACAGCTCTGCTGCCCAACAATCAACATGCATCCCAACCGACCTTTTGAAAAAAAGAAATTTAGGAAGATAGAGCGTCAGGTAAAATTTAAAATTGTTTGTTAATTTTTTTTTTTCTGAAAATGTATTTCATATTTTTGAGAAACAAAAATATTATTTTAATATTTTTTCCCGCAGTTTGTCTGTCGGTTTCCAAATTGCAACTTTAAGACGTATAGAGTACTGGCCTTAGAGACCCATGTAGAAAATCACACATGTTTAAATTGTAACTGTTATGTACCTCACATTTCAACTCATAATTGTCCAAATCAACAAGGAGGAAGCCGAACACAACCAACAAGACGACTCCCTTTCCAGCCTAACAACCTCAACACTGGAATATTTCATCTTGTTAATTCGGCTCATGCTGGCACAGTTAGTGTGTTTGAAGTAAGATTTAAAAAGTTGTTGATAACTGTTAGTAGTTCTTATTTAGAAGCTTATGATAGTTTAGTATTACTACTTAGACAATATCTAGAATATTTTAAAACAATCAAATTTCAAATAATCTTGGAAACAAATTTACTTCAAATAAATGAACAAAAACTAAAAATTCGCTACTTGAGATCGACATATATACGACTGTTGAGCGAGGCATTCATCGATGACACTTTGGAGTTTTCTCAAGCTTTCATAGAATCGTTTCTTGAAGCGTTTGTTGAAAGCACTTCTGGGCATATATTAAAAAAGGTTAACTCAATGCAGTTGCGAATTCTTCAGACTCAGCTTATCAAGCCACGAGGATACATTGAACTTCCACCCGATCTAGCATATAGACACGGTTTGTGCAACATTAACACTGAAGGCTACAATTTTTGTTTTAGTGCAAGTATAGCGCACTGCCTTTTTCGAGACAAAATTCGAATACCTTCTCATCCAAATAAAACATTTGATGAACTTACAATATCGCAACAGAACAGTTTAAACAAGATTATGAGAAAAGGGTCGACTTACGTCAATTTAATTTATACTGCACAAGCAAACGGAATTGTGGATTTTAGTGGATATATGGGGGAAGTAACATTAGACATGATACCAGCGTTTGAAAAAAGGAACAAGATTGCAATTAACGTTTATTCTACAGAAGGAAAAAATACGTACCCGATATTTATTAGTAATTTTGATTATGAAACAGAGGCCCATTTACTTCTTCTCCGTAAATACACAGAAGCAAATGAAGAAGGAAAAGATATAAATATTATTTATCATTATTGCAGCATATACGATATTGGAAAATTTTTAAATAAGACGGGTGCCAGAGAAAAATTAAAATTATGTAGGTATTGCCTGCACAATTTTCCAGTTTCTTATGACGAGCATATAAAACAATGTAGAATTCAATACAACCTAAATATTAGGTTTGTCTCCGACTCGATTAATACTTATCAGTTTAGAAACCTATCATTTAGGCTCCCAATGCCGTATTATATATTTTATGACATTCAAACCAAGTCTGAAGCTTGCAAAGACACTTGTGATTTTAACAATTTTACAAAGCTAGAATGTAATTTAGTTGCAAAGGCATATTCATTTGCATTGGTATATGGTGGAAAAATTATCTATGAAGAATTTTATGACAAGGAAAATGTCTTGGAAACTTTTTTCAACTCTATTATTTACCTTTCAACACTTTGTGTAAAAAAAATACGAGAAACAAATAGACCGTATACTCCATCAAAACGGGACTGGATATTATTCCGTATCACTACCCACTGTCCGTATTGCGAACTACCTTTTAATGATACGGATAGAAAAAAATCAATCCACCACTCTAGAGAAGTTACCACTTATTGTGAAATTATATGTTCACGTTGTAACCTCTTAATTCGCAAGCAAAAAAAAGTCATTTGTGTTTCGTATGGAGGAAGCAAATTTCACCATTTATTTATTTTACGTGCTTTGAAACCGGCACTAATTTCAAAGGCAGATATTTTATCAAAATCAGAAGAAAATTTTTTATCACTTACTTTTAATAACATTTGCAGATTTATTGACTTTAAAAATTTTCAGGACAATTCATTTATAGAGTTGGTCAATTCTCTTAAAACAAACAAAACGACAACTTGTGATTTTGCCCCATTTAAGATAACTCGTTCAAACTGCAAAGATCTTGATACACTAATACTGGTTACCAATACGTTTCCATACGCTGCAAATATTAATGCAAATGACAAAGATACAATTATATGCAAAGATTGGTTTGTAGATCAACTTACAGGAAAGCATCTTCCTGATGATACTTTTAAATCAATTGTTAATGTTTACAAAATGTTTAATTGTAAAACTGCTGGTGATTTTCGATCAATCTGCCTGAGATTTAATGTATATTTTCTTTGTGACATTTATATTCATTTCCATGGGTATTGTTTAAAACATTTTGGTCTTAGTATATCTCATTCAATTTCATTTGCAAGTTTTATTTACCAAGCTGCCATGTTTAAAAGTAGGGGAGGCTGGGACTATGTAAAAGACCCCGATATGGCTCAACTAATTTCTGACTGCATAAAAGGTGGATGTTCATTTATTTCAAAGAACCATGTAGACGCCAACAATGAACATATTGGAAATTACACGGGAAAAGATAGATCATTTTTACTTGATACAGACGTAAACAGTTGCTACAGCGAAGCTCTTAGGTCAGAACTTCCCTTTAAAAATTATATTTACCTTCGAAAAAAAGAAATTGAACAATTTGATTTAAAGACAATGTGTGACACCCCAGGGGTTGCATATTTTATACGGTGTGATTTGGAGTACACGCCAGAGGTTCAGTTTAAAACACGAGATTTTCCTCTTATGCCTCTCAAAGTACCTATGGATGAAAGCATGCTTTCCGAATATCAATTGGGTTTGATCGGAGATAGAAATTTTACATATAGTAATATTGTTCGTTTGTTGTGTTGTGCTGGAAATAGAAAAAATTACGTCGTATATTCACCACTTTTAAAATATTATATTCATATGGGCATTCGTGTTACGAATATTGTAGAAATTTTAGAATGTCAAACGTCATCCTATTTGGCTCCGTTTGTAAATAAAAATTTACTTTTAAGACAATCGGCCAAAAATGAATTGGAAGATAGACTTTTAAAAGCAGCCAATAATCTTGTGGCAGGGAAAATGGCACCAAATTATGCAAACATGACCAATGTTCGTGTGTGTTTGAGCAGAAGCGAATTTTTGCACCAAGTATCTTTGCACACACATAGAGAAATAACAATCCTAAACAAAGATGTAACTCTGGTTCACCACACGAAAAAAAGTTGTCTCTATTCCCATCCCACAATTCAGTATGCCGCCGTGTTGGACCTCGCTCGGTTAAGAATGTACACTATATATTATGATTATATTAAGCCACAATTTGGTATGCGGTGTGAACTTTTGTTGTCCAATGTAGACAGTTTTCTTTTGTATATAAAAGATGCTGATGATCGGTTGGCAGATGATCTTAATGAGATTGGTACCATTTTAGATAGATCTAGACTAAGTCCTACAAGTCCATTTTATTCCAATGCAAATGCAAAAGCTGTAGGCAAACTAAAAATTGTTAATGTCAACATTAAAAGTTTTTATGGTCTCCGAAGCAAATCATATGCGTTGACTTATAGTTGCTCCTGTGGTGTTGATGATGAAGAAGATAATGTTGAATGCCTTAATTGTAAAAAAATTGTAAATTCAGTGCTACCCTCTCATGCAGTTGAGAAAATATGCCTGTCTGATTTTAAAAAGATACTAAAGGATCAACTTTCAGTGTACAAAGAATATAAATGTATTCAATCACGTAATCTAGAATTAGGAAGATATGCTTGTACTCGTGTAGCGTTAGCTCTTTTAGATTTCTCTAGGTATTTTTATTCTTATAATAAGTCTGTGCCATTTTATTATTATGAAATTGAAAAACAAAATAATGCAAAACAATAATGTTGGCAAATGTAAATAAAAACACTGTAAACCCAAAACTTAAAATTTCATATTTTTATTTTCATAAATTTGCATTTTATTTGACACATTTTATTTTATGGAAACATTATCCCATTATCAATGTTATACATATTTTGAACGCAAAAAAAAATATTTTTTTTAGTAATTTTTTTGCGCGCGCATGGTATGCTTATTATTTTAAAATAATTTTTTGTAATGATATTATTTTTTCACACTTTAAATAAATTTTCTTACTGATTTTATTTTTCAAGACATGAAATAAATTTTCTAAAACGATTTTATTTTTCAAGACTTAAAATATTTTACAAAGTAATTTCAGATTTTATTTTTTAAATAAAAAATATATTTACAGTTTCAAATTAAATTTTATTTACAAAATATTTTTTTCATAAATTTTATTAGATGGATTTATTTTACGGAATATAAACTAAATTTTCCATTTTATTAAGTGCATTTTTTGTCTAAAAATGTTTTTCAACTATTATTTATTTACAAATTCTTAAGTTTTTTTTTAGATTTTTTTTTACAAATTTGAATGCATGAAAATGTTTTACAGCTAATTTTGCATTTTTTACTT
Source organism: Lepidocyrtus cyaneus (assembly GCA_034696785.1). Classification (NCBI taxonomy): domain Eukaryota; kingdom Metazoa; phylum Arthropoda; class Collembola; order Entomobryomorpha; family Entomobryidae; genus Lepidocyrtus; species Lepidocyrtus cyaneus. Next base: position 12,253 of record JAQIWX010000119.1, on the reverse strand, counting down.
GCAAGCTTAACATAAAATTTTTTAACCATTGATTCATTTTTCGACAAAGTTTTATTAAATATTTTTTTAAATTTTACATTTCGCTTCAACCCTAATCTATATAGTACGTACAATGAAAACAAACCGCACGTTTTTGTGCCATTTTTTTGTGTAGGATACAAAGCAAAAGTAGTGTGTGGAAACTTTAATTTTATTCCGTAGCTTTCTAATGAATTATTTGCGCTGTCAAAGTATATAGAAGTAATTTTCTTTTTAATTTGATAAACATACAAAGCTCCCCAATGTTTTCCAGACCTATAAGAAGGGTCAGTATTGAATATGATTTGAATAGGAAGTTTATTTAGAGGAATTTTATTAATTTTATCAGAAGGGACGACAAATGATGGATATTTGGATCCGTTCACTACTGGCAGCAGGGCAGCAAGCTCTGTAGTATTCATGTTGTAGCTTCCGGTTCACCGCTGGCAAATGAATGAGGTTGTTCCTGATTGGCAGGTTCAAACCAAGGCTGCACAAGACCAATGTTGGTTTCCAGTACTTTGTCCACGGTTGCTTTCAAAAATTGGAAACTAACATCATCAGCAAGTTTTCTTGATTTTTTTGGAGCCAATAATGGGTTGTCCTTTGAGTTTCTGTATCCAGCCAGATAAATTTCACATTTCTGTACGAGTGAAATCCCATCAGCTCGGTTGAACAGCACATTGTAGCAAATCTGGATTGGATCAACCAATATCATTTCCAGTATGGCAGGATGACATCTCATAATGGGCAAAAAACTTGCGATTAGGGCGTCAATGTATTCCATGTTGTCTCTTCCTGGGATTATCGGATTTGTGGAGCTCAAAATGGCTGGGTACATATACTTGATACATATGCAGCAGACAAATAATGCCATAAATGCACTATCATAAATTTCCGGCATAACATCATAATTATATTCTGGTGGACAATTATGAGAAGCCCGCATTACTTCCGAAAAATTTTTCAAGTAACGTTCCACATTGTTTGCATAGTCCATCCAAGCTTCTTTGGATGCGCTGTAATGCGGCCTCTCTGCCAACACTAAATGTAGCTCTTTCTGCTTACTACGAGCTGTTGGAGGTAGGTATGTAGCTGGGCATTTTTGAGTTTCAATGTGGTTAAAAACGAACCGTCCAACGACACTAAAATGTCTTCGTAAAACTGAACCAAAATCTTTAAAGTCAAATATGTTTTGTGATGGATGAAGCCAGCTACAAAAAAATGTAGCAGGGTCAGAAGTACAGTGCCATGGACGGTGCATTTTGAAAGAATGATAAATCACTGATCCATGCTGCCCGCTTTTTATGTCACAACGCTGACCTCATTACCGTGCATAACAATTGCGGCCTGGTTAATCGTATAAACCACTGCTTGTAATATCTCGGTAGGCGCGGTCTCAAATGTAATGTCGAATCGTACTGATCCTACCTTCCGGGGTGTGTATGCCCCTGCTGGGTTACCCCCTCCGTATTGAAAGGCAAAGAAAAAGTTTCCATTGATAAAGTCATCATATGTTATAGAGATGGGTGCATTTAGGTAAGTCAGAATGTCAATCAGTCTTTTGTATGCTGACATGTACAGCTGCTGCTCATGGTTAAGACTAATGGTTTGGTCCAACGATGCATCGTCAGGGACAGAAGCCTTCAATGTTTTAATTTTATGATGGCCCATGTTGTACGGGCTTAAGGTACCTGTCCCGTTAGCCGCCTTTCCGGTGGTAATACCAATCAATAAAAGAGCTGGCAACACATCATTACTTATATGTTCTGCCGAGTAATGCAGTAGCCCCGCCCCTATTGTAAATGACTTTGCTCCATATTTTGTTGACGGCATGTAGAAAGTTTTGCTTAGGGACTGATGCTGCTGTAGTATATTAGCGTGAACGGTAACCTTTTTCAAAAAGAAAATTGAGGTATCAATATTCCATTTGAAATTAAATGGTTCAGTAGGAGATTCGAGAAAATATTCGGGACGATTCCTTCTCATCACCAACTTGTAGGTTGTTCCAGGGGGGTAGAACTTGTTAGTATTGTAGGCTGCACCAATTGGGCGTATGAACATTTCAATTTTTTTGGATCCTGCAATTTGTCTAGCTCTTGTTGTCCAGTCCAAATTGTAAGCAGTAAAGTCATCCACCTTCCCACCGGAATAAAAGTATTCCAAATCCTGTAATGTTCTTTTGGCATCAAAAGATGTAGTGCATTTTCTTGTCATGTTTGCTATTAAAGGGTACCCCGTAGTTGTTTCACTGACAAGATTCCCGTTGATAAAGGTTTCCATTCCACTAAATTGTCCATGCGAACTAAGTGGCGATAAAGCAACCTTTGCGTCAGCAGGAAGGTTACTACCGTCTTTTAGGGAAGCATAACCAATTTGGTAAATGAAAGAATTTCCCAAGTCAAAAAAATGTCCTGTAGATCCTAAATATTGATGAATGATGGGAGTATTTTCTTCGCTAGTGCTGTACAAACTATAGCATGGCACATGATCATTAGACAAAACTGAAACGTCCAGATTTGCATTTTCTGTTAGTAACAGATTGCCCCTTACTGATGCACGGCTATTTTCAAACAACTTTAAGTTTTCCATTTTACGTCTGGTCTTTTTGATGGTTTATTTACGACTGACTCGTTTTCGTCTTTTACCTCCCTTTTGATTACGTTTTCTTCTTTTTCCTCCAGTTTGATTTTTCTTTTTTGCCTTGCGCTTTCTGCCACGTTTTTTTCTTCCAAAACCAAATTGATTAATTTTTTTTCCTCTTCGTTTTTTTCTTGTACCTCCACGTTGCTTTACGGCTCGTCTTTTTCTTCGAATTTTTCCAACTCCTCGTATAGAAGTAATAGGAACAACGTAGTCTGCATCTTGCGACATTAATCCACTGCCATTTTGTAAATCCATTGTTTTTAATATACAATAGTCTTTAAAACACTTTGAAATTCGTTTTTTCATTCGCTCTTGAAATGAAAAGTAGCAATTGTAGGATGTTCAGTAGTAGGTATTACCTCCTCTGATTCTAATTGTAGACTAACTGAGATGCTGCTAATTTCATCGATATAAGTATTAAAGTAGATTGGGGTAGGAAATTTGATGGAAGTAACCTTTTGTTCTTTTGGTCTATCTACCACTTGAATATACTGTAGCATTTTATGTCCAATCTGCTGTGGAAAAATTAAATTGCACACTACAAATATTTTTTCAAGGGGTTTCTTTGCAAGCATTTCATGCCTTTTAATTTCCGACGCATTTTCAACTGGCTTGATAATTGGGAAAAGTGTGTCTGGTAGAAAGAACACACTATGTAAATCCGTCATTTTTGCATCGCTACCCGCACCGAAATACAAGTTGAGTTTTTTTGAAAACTGTAGGCTGTAAAACTGATTTTGAAACATAACATGTAAATCATGTTCGTACAGATATACTGCTTTAACATGATCAGAGTCAATTAGGGCTTTGTCAATCACTTTCACAACATCTTCTATACTGTCAGACTTTGGCTGTTCAACTTTTATTTTCGTATCTGTAGGGCCTTCAAAATTAATATGAATTACATTTCCAACCGAGTACTTTTCTTGAAAAAATGTTTCATTCGGTGATATTTTTGACTCGTAAACTCCTGGTTCAAAATGAGTTTTTCCTTCATACCCCAACGCAATTGAGAGATTGTATGGTATAACCATATCAAAACCCGGAGTTAAAATATCGTGATAGGCAATAAGGGAATGTTGTGTTCCATTTTCGTCAACTTCCAACTTGAATGCCACATTTGCTTTGATTAGCTTCATTCTATCATTAATAGGTTTGAAAATGTCTTCAATTTTTCCAGTCTCTACGCCTATCCCATTAATGAGTTCCGCGGTATATGTTAAAATTATTTCGTCTTCATTTTTGGACACGTCGAAAAAGGGCTTTGCTGTTTTCTCTGCAGATTCAGTATTATTATTTCCGTTAGCGACAATTTCTTTTTGTTTCTTTTCCCTCTGTTGCATAAAATTAGTAAACCGTACTAAAGGAAGAAGAGGATTTTCTGGGGAGGATTTTTGACCATTTTCTCCTTCTTCGGTAGGACTAACAGTTAGATTTACCTTTTCTTCAAAAGTAATGTCTGTCAACGCAACTTTGTAGTAGCCCTTTATTGGGTACACAAGTCTGGACGTAAAATTTCCGCCTTCATTTTTATCGTAAACATCAAAGTCTGTATTACTCGAGACTGTGACAAAAAAGTTTTCATTATTTATTTCCATCATTTTTAACTGCTATCAGTTCACTTTTATAAAATTTTCCGGGGATTTTATTTTTCTCAAGGTCATCTAATAAATAGTAATATACTCCAAAACTTTTTTTAATTTCGCGAATTAAAAATATTTCAGTGCTAAAACTAGCTTTTGAAGATTTTTCAAATAAATTACGGTATCGATTCACACGGACCGGTTGTCCAACTGAAAACAAATTCTTTTGGGGCTTCCTATTTATAAATTTTTTGTATCCATGAAACCAAGCGAGATCCTGTGTCTTAATGTTAACATCGTCGGGGGTAGATTCTATAACTTGATGATATGATGAGTTGTATGATTTTTCAAAATCCATCAAAACGTCAGTATATTTATGAGTGTTATTGTGAGTAAAATATCTCTCCAGTTTAATGCGAAGCCATTTCACGCGAGATTCTGATGGAGATGCTTTATATCTACTCTTAACATGATATTTTTTGATGCCAAGCTTTTTAAATAATGTGCTTACTTCCCCCATCCATTCTTTACCTTCGTCAGTTAACATTTTATTTATTTTAAAACGAAATCGCTTAAAAATTAGTTTAAATGCATCAGCTACATCTTTTGAACTTTTTGATTTTATTGCTTCAAAATATGTTTTTTTAGATAGAACATCATTGAAAATTAATATAAAATGTTTTCCACTGTTGTATCGACTAATATTAGAAACGTCCATTAAATCAGAACTTGTTACATCTCCAATAAAACTACTAAGAATTGGAATTGTATTATGTTTTCTTCGAACTGGAAAATGTAGAGTGTAAGCTTCCACGCCAGAAAGAATATCCCTTAGTCCTTTTGTATTTTTAATCTTCCTTCCTTTGGCGAATGTAGAAACTCCTCCAAACGATCCTGGATTTCTTGGTGTGGTATAACTACGAATTACGTATTTTGGGTCCATTGTAGTGGCCTCTCGGACTTGTTCTGGTCTCCCGGCTGCTTTCCAACGTCATTTTATAGCAGTTGTCGCACCTCCAACAGCAAAAATGCATTACTCTGTCATGAATAACGTTAATAATCTGACACCTTTGCATGGAGCTATGTGCATGGCAAAATGTACAAATGACAAAGGGCTTTATATATTCGCCCGATTTACAGACCCCACAACGGCAATCATAAAATGTCTTGTCAAAATCAGAAACTACATTTTTAAAATTTGCTCTTCCACATTCTGTACACGTTTCAAAGCAGATTGTTTTTGTTCTATCAAAATAATATTCACACCGTTTGTGTCGAAGAAAAATTCTAGTTTTTGAACATTTTTTACAAACTGCATCTCTAAAACTCCCCTCGTTTTTGTATCTGATGCAGCTCAAACAGTCACAAGAATTTGGATGTAGTGGCATTTTTATAGAGAGCTGAGGCTTGTTACGTTACTTTTTTCTGAATGAAGGTAAAGTCTGTCACACCCGTTGCATTTAAACCCAAACGCTACATCACTGGATGTTTGATACGTATCCGTGCGTCTGTAGATATTCATTTTGGTAGAGCATCTGAGACAATTGGGATCGCTTGATGTATTTGATTCAACACAACTACTACATGAGCAGGATTTAAAAAATGCAGCTAGAGCACTCAGTTTTACTACAGCTTTCTTTTTTTCATTGACAGTCATGCATTCCAAACACATGAATCCACAACTGATCGTTTTTTCGCTTCCAATTAGTTCAACTCGCTTTACACGTACTTGCATCGAACAAAGATTACAAGTATCACAAGTTTCATATGTCATTAACTTATATTTATTTGACATGCAAAAGGAACATTTGCAATGGGTAAAAATTTCACTTGAGGAACTCATTTTCGTACGTTTTCCAATATGCTTGCTTCTTCTTGCTCGGTTGAGAAACGACTGGCGGTTCTTCATTGGAAGGCTTATGTACTCTTTGCTCGGTTGGTCTAGTCCAGTTGTACTTTTTTAGAACATTGTCTGGTACGTAACTCAGAGCTTCATAATAAAGTTCCTCTGGCAAAACTTTGTATATATCAGACATTATGTAGTAGCTAGCTCAAAAAGTCTAAACAGGATTTGCCCTAGTACAGCAAACAGCAGAGGATGAATTTTTAATAGGACGTGCTTTACAAGCTTTAACGAAATTTTTTTCTTTTTTAAAATAGGTTTGAACGCTGACAAATGTTTTTTGAACACTTTTTTTTCCTTAGGGTCTAATATCGAGTCAAGATTTAAAATGACTTCTATCAAACACTTTAAATTTTCGTCAGTTGCGCTTTTTAAAATCCGTCTTCTTTGCGACGACTGTTTTGATTCAACTAATGAGTTTAGGAAAGATTTATTTTCATTTATTCTATGCATAGCTAGGAAAATAACATTCTGTTTTTTCGGAAGGCAGCAGAGTGTTTCTCGCGTACGGACTGTCCACGTCACAATGAAAAATAATTATGAGCGGTGTGTATTTTTGTGCGGTTACTCGACGGTGGCATTTGACCAAAAATCCCCGTTCATATACAAATGATTGCCTTCCCAACTGTACAAGGGCTGATACATCGCGTACTCTAAAGAAAAAAACGTATGCACATTGGTTAAGTATTAGACTTAATTTGGGTATGGACCAGGAATGCAGTACTAGGCATAATGTTAAATTGCAGTGGTTGGTGCATATTGTAAATAAATATTCTATTGCTTCTAATGCATCTGCTTTTTGCACTCTGTTTTGGGCATCGTCTATTATAAGTAAAACCTGATTTTCGCTGCTTAAATGGTCTTTGATGTTATCCAGTTTATCGGTGAATTCTACGTGCGGATTTTTTTCTTTGCATGCTTGAAATTTTTGCTGCCACACTGTGTAAATATACACAATTTTTTTTGGTGGAACCGTAAATACTTTATCCGATTTTTCTATGAAATTTTGAATAATGTAGGATGTCTTGCCTGAATGACTTGAGCCAATACATATTATTGAGCTTTTTGAATTTATTCTGAAATCTAAATTGTGTGAATTCATTTTATTTCAAAGACAAATTAATTGTGTTTACAAAGAGTATGTTAAATTGGTACTAATGAAAAATATTAAATTGTTGTAATATTTATACTGGCTTCAAATATTTTTAAAATTCATCAGGAAAATGATTGTTTGCTTTTGGAACACGATCAACAGTATCTACACCAAATCTGTAGTCCATGTCCTTTTCCACGATAGAGGGCCACTTGGATTGGTCATGTGTTCCGTATAATTCTGCCATCTCGTATCGCTCTGCTCTTTTGCATTCTTCCTCCCAGATGCCGATCCAAGTCACCATCTCACCAAAGCATAATGTAATGGTCGAGCCCAGCCACTTATAAGCTGCATTCATGTTTTTAGATTTTCTAGGATTTTGAAGGAGAAACTTGTAAGATCCATTTGCATGCCGATGCACTCTGATCCGAAAACTTCCACTTGGCGTAGTTATTGTAAAAGAACTATCCCAGAATGGCTCAGAGTTTCTGTCTTCAATGCTGTGTGTGTCACCGACCAACATTGGGATGATTTTGCTTCTTGGTGTTCTTCGTATCATGGCAATAATTTCCTTCAGCTGCGAAATAATCGATTCGATTTCGAAAACGCTGCATTTCATATGGGACGGTTTTGCAAATGTTCCGTTGTCTTTTTTCCAGTAAATAAAATGGGTTCCTTGCTTCTCATCTAGGGCCATCTTCATTTCCTTGTCCCCTAGATCGTACACCTCGTCGGATTCGTAAAAATCTTTTCGTCTCTCTGGTTGGTACTCAAACTGATCTTCTCCGTCTTCGTCGGACATCTTGACGTACTTTTTCTTAAACGGGCGGGGAACTTGAACAGTAGGCAGTCGCTTTTTTACTTTCCGAGACGAAGAAGAAGGTTGGGTTGTTTTTTCTTCTTCTGTACTGCTTTCATTGCCAAGGCTTTTTTGCATTTTCATGTAATTGCTGAGCGCGCCAGAGTTTGCATTTTGTTCGGCTTGATTCCACAAAAATTCATTGGTTACTTGAAAATCCTCCAAATATTTGTCTGGTTCTGAAAAAATAAATTTAAAAAAAACTTGATTAAAACTTTAACAAAAAAACATAAACACATTAAATACACATCTACGGAATTTAAATAATATTTTTTTTAATTCTCTAATATTTTTTTTTCTTACCAATTTCAGACTCCGGCAGTAAAGAATTGCTGCTACTACTAGTGGACATGTCAATCTCCATTTTCAGCTGATTTCTTCAATTTTTTCTCTCAAATGATCTCTTCTCCAACTTGCTCCGCTGTATTTATACTATCGACCCTGTCCATTCTTCCCACGTATTCTTCACAGTATAAAAAGTGATCCGCTGTATCTATACTATCGACCCTGTCCATTCTTCCCATGCGTTCTTCGCAGTATAAAAAGAGCTTCGGGTATCATACCCATCATCATTCAATTCTAAGAAGTCGACTAACCAACATGAACTACAACCTAACTCCTCTTGGGGAAAGAGAAATTGATCTTGAGCACAACTGGCTGCAAGACTGTGAACAGTATGGCAACCAACCAGCCGAATATTATAAAGCCTTCTCTAAAATAATAAAAGATGGGAAGGCGAGTTCTGACGACCCCTGGTTTCCACCTGACGATCATCCATTGACCACAGACCAGCAACGTGTAATGGAGTACATGAAATTACATGTGAAGGATGGGAGAATCGAAAAGCCGTTTCAGTTACTATTGGTGGGATATGCCGGTAAGTGATACGTATACATTATCTCTGCCTTCTTACAATTACAATATACAATTCATCAAAAATTTTGAGGTACTTATTATACCATGATGTTTATATTAATAGGAACGGGAAAAAGTTATTGCATTAAGGAGGTATGCAAATACCTTCTCCAAAACAACATCAACTATAAGGTGGCGTCCAGTACCGGAACTGCTAGCAGCAATTGTGGGGGTTCAACTCTACACAACTTGTTTGGGTTCAACATATATTCATCCTGGGAGGAACAGGCATCTACCAGTCCATCCGAGAAAACCATCAACAAGTTTAAAGGTGAGGTTCCTAATATAACAAGCTTCAGAATACATTACTGGTATCGCACATGCGTCCACCTTAGTATGTAATATGCATAACGGTAAATGGTTTTTAATTTGTTTTAGGGGTATCCGTACTAATACTGGATGAAGTCTACCTTACTGGGGCAGCAGCCTTTTCTACAATAAACGAAAGACTGATGCGGATTAACAAAACAGAAGAAGATTGGGGCGGCATATCTATAATCATCACTGGAGATCCTTTTCAAATCGGGCCTTGCTACTCACATCCACTGTACACAAAACGTCGCATTGGTTCGCGTCACATTGATCGTGGGATATCGTTGTACCATAATATAAAAGATGTTTTAATACTAAAAGAGAATATTAGGCAAAGAGAGGATGCGACATATTTTAACGTTGTAAATGAGATACGGGTACGCATTTTGTCACAACGTACAATAGATCTACTTAATAGTAGGCACAAGACAAATTTATGTCAGGAAGAAGTAGAAAAATTTGAAAAGGAAGCTCTGTATCTCTATCATAGACGCGTTGATGTTCATCGACGCAACGAGTTGGAACTTTTGAAACGAAAAATTCCAGTTGTTCAAGTTGAACCCCTTCTTCTTCCCCGTAACGAATCCCTTGATTTTCCTGGTGACGAAACTTTATTTTTGGGTGTAGATATACCTATATTCCTCAGATCAAATTTATCTGTAAAAGATTCGTTGTGCAATGGTACACGAGGCACAATTAGAGGTATATATTACAAATCAGAACAGCTGCAAACTGTAGCAAAAAATTCAAGGCTCCCTCCGCCTCTTTTTGTATTTTGTGAGTTTGATTCATATAAAGGAAAATCGTTACAAAATAATTCTATTCCCATCTTTCCTATCAAATATTCTTCGACCGACAGGGTAGACTTGCCTTCCATACAAGCTTTTCCTCTTAGTCTAGGTTATGCCATGACAATTTATAAATCGCAAAGCCAAACTTTGCCTTTAGTTATCATTAACCTTGGTCGGTTTTCTGATCCTGCCCTTCTTTATGTGGCTTTTTCACGTATTAGATCATTGAATCAGCTTATGATCATAGGTGATATTATGACCTCCTCACACATTACACGACAAATGGACCGCCCTAGGGAACTCGAACTTGAACGACTGGAATCACTTTTTGTACAAACGGCTTCTACCATAACTAATAATAAAAATGACAGAGAATAGAATTAAAAAGCAATTTGATCAGGATGCCGTACGGTTGCAAATGTATTCGTGTAGTAAAAAGATTATGGGTAGGTTAAAGTATGCATGTGCCCAAGGACTGAATTTTGAAAAGTTTAGCATAGCTGTAGAGTGCACTATGAAGTTTTATACACCCGTGCCGGCTCATGGGACTTATGAAACTTTAATTTCAAGCTGCTTGGATTGTTTAGAAGGAGATAAAAATATTTTGCACTCGACAACATGTGATCTGAGTGATATTGTCGACGAGGCAAAGTTTTACATACTGGCAGACAGTATTGTTGAATTTCGGCATATAGAAGAGTTGTCTGCATTTAAAACAAAAACACAAAAGTGGGGAAAGGGCGAATGCCGCCACATGTTTCCTCATTGTAAGCCCTACATGAGCATGAATATCCTATTTCTCTTTAGTTTGTTTATTAGCTTAAAGTTAATGAAAAGATTCTCTAGCATTTTTTTCCCACATCTGACTCCAGTCCCACTCAGAGAAATTTTTAATTTTATATCATCGCTACAGGAGATGCTAAGTTTTTTCCTTGATGATGACATGTTGTTGTATGATGCTTTGAAACGCGACGAAGATAAATTTCTTATGCAAGTTCAATTTTCAAAGAGCAAGCGATCGTTTAAAAATGAAATTAGCCACCCTCGGTTTCGCGGGGAACACACATACTTTAAGCGGATAAGAGTACAAGTTGCAAAGCGAGTTCATAGATTAAACGAGTATATCTACTGGGTTCCGAGACTAACTGGGAAAATTAAAACTAAATAGCAAACATTTTTTTAATAAATAAGCAGCAAGTTTTTGTATTTTGTTATTCTATTATCTCTTAAAATTCGTTTGTCCACATTTTCTATCTGTATCCACATTTATAATTTTTTTTTTACATTTGTTATAAATATTATTATTAATTGTTTTTTTTTAAATTACTAATTACCTCTTAAGAAGTGCATACATTTATTCCAATTTTATTTGTAAATAAACATTTTTATTATTATTTGCCAATATCATTAATAATGTTTTTTCGAATTACTAATTTTAAGAAGTGCATAAATTTATTCCAATTTTATTTGTAAATAAATATTTGTTTTTTGCATTTTTTTATCCATTAATAAATTGATTTCTAATAATTTTGATTAATAAATATTACTGCCATTTTTAATCAGTTTTGATTTTTCTCATTAATTGATTTGAATAATAAAAGGGTATTTTTAAAATTCAAAATAAATGAATTGCATTATTTCGCAAATCAATACAAAACTCAATCTTACTGGTTTACTACATGCCAAATACTTCCGCACAGCTTTCGATTGCATCCAATAATAAAACTCCAGTCAAACAACACCGCACATCACCTTTTACCATCACAACGATATTAATTAACAACATAATTAACTTTCACTGTGCTACAGCATGCCCTACACCTCCGCCCCATTCACCTTTGAATTTAGCATCAAATTGCCGATCGAATGACACCCCACACGACCCCACTGCCCACACAGGAACCCCGAGTTTTGCAACAATTAAAGATAACTGCCGGAGCAGTTACTAACTATTAGTAAGATGGGTTTAGCAACTTGAATCCAACTACTTATAGCTAAAGCTTTCATTGGTCGTAGTTTTCTCTGGTCGCAGTTTTCACTGGTCGCAGTTTTCCCAGGACGGAGTTGTCGCTGGTCGGAGTTTTCATTGGGCGGAATGTTCAGTGGGCGGAATTTTCTCTGGTCGGAATATTT
>JAQIWX010000118.1:0-26394 GCA_034696785.1 Lepidocyrtus cyaneus | reverse complement strand
ACTGGATATCCAGTTTGCCGCTTTCTTAGCCTGATTTTTGGAACTGGATATCCAGTTTCCCATCTCGAAAGGGTTAAGATCAGTCCCCAGTGAATTATATGCTCTACAGTAGAAAGGAAAAACCTTGTAACTTTAAGTAAGTACTAATGCATGATTTATGACTTTATGACTCAATGATTAAAGTGTGGTTATAATTGGTCGATTCATGAGTACAGTTGAAACTGTATGATTAGCTTTTGAATGATGAAATTTACGCATTTTTTTCTAATTTACAGGTACAATAATCGAAGGGCAGTGGAAGTAATCACTATAAAACCAAATCAAGATGGATCTCTCAGCTGAACTTAAAGAGCTTCGAAAGCGTAAGTGTTTGCCATTTTACAGCTGCATTTACAGTTTTATGAAATTATATCACTGATGGAAGTTAATTGATGTATATCGTAATTCATTTTTTTAACTTTAGAACTGTACACCTACCGCTATAAAAGCCTGGAGCTGGAAAGGCAACTTAGAACTCATTGTCACGCGTTCAAGTTTCATCATGAGGAAGCCCATGATCCAGATAAGCAGCTAGGAGCTGATGCACAACCAGTGGTGCCCGTAAACGCTTTTGAAGAAACAATTAGGGGCTTTCAAGAGGTTTTCAAGAATAGCTTGGTAAGCACAACGACAGAACAAAAAGTATCTGACCGAAACCTGCTAAACTAAACTCCGTTTTGGATTTGTAAAATTGGGCGTTTCTAATTTTTACTGTGGCTGTTTCCGTATTTAGCTAATGGAAATGATCACGAGCCATCTCCCTGTTCAAGATCTTCTTCGTTGCAGACTCGTTTGTAAGCACTGGGCTGCCGAAATGGCACAGTATCTGACGAAACGGAAGGCATTGGTTGTCGCATACGAAGATTGCTCAGAGGCTATGGAACTTTTGAAGAAGAGGCAGAAAGGGAAACTCATCAACATTTCTACACTGTGTGTACTTGAAATATCGATAACAAGCGTGATAATTGTGGACATCGTGAAAGTGTTTGGGGAAACACTGAGCGGACTCAAGTTGGATGACTGTAATCCAGATGCAGCAGAACTGTACGCTCTTCTTCAGGCTTTACCCAGCCTTGAAGTCCTAAGTTTCAAGCAAACTGGAGTGAGGCGGGCAGAAAATGGAGAAGGTAGTAATCCCTCACGGTTGGATGGTCTTACGTTTTACCATTCTAACCTTCAGATGCGCTCGTTGAAAAAGCTGGTTTGGGAAGAAATGCAGCCCGTCAAATTCTTTGAAAGGATAATCATAATGTTTCCCAGGCTAGAAGAGTTGGAATTACTCTGCTGGTCCAAACCAAGCACCAATTCTCTGAGAGGTCTTCGACTGGATACGTTAAAACATCTCACTCTCTCTTGTGACAATCACTTCTCAGCACACAACTTTAAAGCGCTTGCCAGTTTAAACCTGAAGTTAAAGAAGCTGACCCTGCACGATATTCGGCCGGGACCTGGTGGTCCAAAGAAAATGAAAGGATTGAAATTGTTTCTGCAATCAATTTCTAAAACTGTAGTCGATATGAACTTGAACGGCTGTGGAAGGTTGTTGGAAGATGCTACCAAGACTTTTGTTGGACAGCCCACCCCATTTCCTATCAGTTTCCCGGTACTCAAGAAGCTAGAAATTGACTGCAGTCTGCTGACAGACCTTAACATGGTCAATCATATTCCAAAATTGCAGAAGCTAGAATGCAAATTTCAAGACTGGAAAGGTTGGTGGCATTTACTCAACAAGAACGGTGCTCCTGAACCCCATCACGAATTAAGAGATCTAAGCTTAGGAGCTATCGACAGCGGGTGCTTGCTGAAAATTACAAGTTGTTTCCAATCAATTACGAAGTTGGACGTATCGGAAGACAGAATTGATGATGTGGCCTTCCGGGTGATTTCTTCAATGTCTCAGTTAAGCCATCTCAGAATAACGGCAAGTACGAAGGAAACCAGGAAGAAGTTAACATTAACAGACAGTGGATTTACTGGAATTTCGGAGGAGGCATTGCACAGACTTTCCGAAGTACCACGAGAGATGATCACTTGGGATCAAATAAAAACTGTTCGTAAGCATCCGTATATTGGAGATTTGAAAGGTTTGTAGCAACTAAGAAATCAACCATGTACTATGCACGTTTTTCTTACAATGCTTTCTGTTATCTTAATGCCATATCCGATTATGTGTTTGTAGCTCTCTACAGCTTGGAACTGGCTTGCTCAGAGCTATCCATTACAGACGCCGCTATTCTGTACGGAATTTCTGAGTTGCCTCGAGTATCAACGATTACACTTCCAAATTGCAAGGTACATAATAACTAAATAGTTAACAAAAGCCAAAAAGAACTTTCTATTCTATGTGACTAAGGGTTATGTGGCCATCGTGTTACTAATCATTTGTAATATTATTATCATAAGTCATTATTTCCTGCAGTTAAATTAATTCGTTCTATATTTTTTTGTGGATTAGCTCACAAATGTGTCACTGGATGCCCTTTCAGAAGTTCCAGGGCTTCTCGTGTTGGAACTGCATAAATCGTGCGGTGTTACTCCGGACGGTGTCACAGCCCTTAGATCCAAGAAAAGGGACCTCGTGTTTAATCTGTATTCGGATCTAAATTCCCGTATTTTCGCCTAGAATAGCTGTATAAGTTTTTTTGTTGTTGTGGATTACGCAGTTCGGAAGAACATTTTAATTATTATTGTGTAAGATTAATTATCTAATTCACCGTCTCTATTTATAGAATTATCATACATCTACATCACGTTAATATATATTTTATTTATATTTTAGAAACGTTTCCAATAAATTCCAGTGTTGGTATAAAAATAGTAAATTGTATGTTAATTGTATGTGTGCGTACGGTTATTTTTCTTAAGTTAGGTTAGGTTTGAACTGAAGTTGTTAGCAGAGGGTCAATTATCATATCTTATCGCTGCGCTCGCTGCACATTGTCTTCTTCAGAATGTTTCATCCCTATTTACATGCCTGCTTATCCCTACATATCCTGCATCAGCATGAATTTTATTGCCTCATTTTTTTATCTCTTTTAAATATTTTGGGGTCCGATCCAGGATAGTCAGTTCATCATTTTCATACATTTTACTCGCCGTTTTATATTTATTAGTCAATTACTCCGTGATTTTTTAATTTTTTTAATCATGCTTTTTGCATTAATCTTCAACTATGCTACGCACTAAGCCATATTCCAAGTGTTACATGTTACATCAAATCAAGGACAGCACAGCACTAGGACTAGATAGAATAGAACTTCAACCGTTATGCGTTATTGCAAGTACACCCTCCCTCCACCCTTCTCTTCTCTGACACACTCATGTATATTTTTATGCACTATTTTCAATGCTTCCTTCTCGTTCTCACCCCTCGACTTCTGCTTGAAAAACAACTTTTGGTCCATTCATATTTGGTAAACGAAAAGGGTTCTTTTTGCTGTTCTGCTCTGTCTGTGAGAAATACAGAGAAGCAAAATACCTTGTGTAATTGTTTATAAATTTTACTGCTTCAGGTAATTAACGACCGATCTGTTTGTTGTTTGAAGTTTTGTGCTGAAACCGAAACGAGGAATTCTAACGAATGAACAGACGTCTGAAATAATTTTGTATCTTTATTATCATTATTGGCAGGTTGTATGGTAGGCCTAATTTTGGATAAATAGTCGAAGTTTTCCAGTTTCAGTTTGGTGATTTATTTATGTGAATTGGGAAGATGACCCAAACATTGATTTTCCGCTGTTATATCAGAGGACGATGAATTGATGTCGTTTTCAAATAGGTACACGTTTATTGCTTAAAAGTCAGTGCAAGTGTTAAAGAATGACATAATTATCTGAGTAAGACAAGTATCAATTGATTGGAAAATATTACTGAGGTTTGTAATTGAAATAATTTTTTGAACGCTTTTGTCTTTAGAAATGGCCTAATATATCACTGATCTCGGATTATCGGTTATCTGTAAGACTTGGAAGGGTACACAATTTAATTAGTAGGCAGGACAGAAGGACATCATCGGTCGGTAGACAAGATGTTCCGAGGGATGCCAATGAATCTGGTTAGGGACATGCCAGATTCGATAAGTTTACGAAGAAGTGAGCTAGAGCCTTTGCAATACAAAAGCTGCCTCCCATTAACTATTGTTAACCTACTTATGCAATGCAATGTTAATTGTGCATAGTAAGTTGGATCAAGTCGTTTGGGTCAAAGTTTAACCACTGCATTAATATATTTACATTAGGTATGTTTGTCTGCCACAATGAACGGGAGGAATATATGGACCAAATGAGGATGAAAAGGATGCGTTGGGATAGGACAGATAATCGTACCGAGACGGACTCCGACTCCTTTACTACGATGAGCCCTGCACTCAGACATGTGGATGTGCGTAATAGTGCCTCTTTTAGGCATGAAGATTCATTGTATTTATAATTAGCTTCGCTTATATCGCTAACTTAATTAAGGTTTATTAAATTATTTGTTGTTTGCTTAATCCAGATATTGGAGAATATCACTATGCACCTATCAGCAGAAGATCTCCTAAACTGCCGACTTGTCTGTAAACATTGGTCAGTGGAAATGGCATTTTTCTTATTCAAGCGAAAGAGTTTGATTGTTGCGGATGAGCATTGCCGTAACAATGCGGAAGCTCTCCTAAAGAAGCGGTCTACAGGACATCCGGTCTCCCTTTCCAAGCTATCTCTGTTCAACGTAGAAGCGTCGGGCGACCTGTTCCAGAAGTTATTCTCAGTTTTTGGCGTAACCTTATCAAACGTCAGCTTAGAAGACTGCAACCTTACACCAAAAGACCTCAGCCGTATGTTTCTTACCAATGCTCCAAATATCGCCAATTTGTATTTACGGGAGGGGATAAAACGGCGTAGATCCAAGATTTCTACATTGAAAGAAATTAAATCAGGTAACAACGACCATCTTCTTCTTCCAAAGATGAAAGTCCTTCACTGGGACGAAGAATACGGGATAACTGATCTCAAGGACGTAATTGATGCATGTCCAAACCTTGTTGATCTTGAATTGAGGAATTTTCCCATACCCCGCTCAAACCAGTTCAAGAACTTAACCTGGGACTCGCTAACCAATTTATTCCTCTCCCCGCGACAAGATCTTACCGATGAGCACTGCAAGGCTCTCACGCATTTGAAGTTAAAATTGAAGAACCTTACCCTATTCGGAGTGAATGCGAGTGACAAAGCGTATGTAAAATCTTTAAATAAGTTTCTTTCCACACTTACGGACACATTGGAGAAACTGGAGTTGTGGCTGGACTATGCTTCCCTTCTGTCAGTGCCCCGGGGAGTCAATTTTTCACCCTTCCCAGTACACCTCCCAAAAGTCAAAAGACTGTTAACAGAGTCTGACATTGTTGGCAACATCAATCACTTGGCTAAGTTCCCGTCTCTTACCGAGCTCGAAATTGTTTCAAATTCCATCCAAAGCCAGCAACACTGGAATGAGCTTACCAAAAGGGCGACGATTCAACAGCACTCCAACCTACAGTCGTTTAGATGCGGAGATATAGATGTCAATAGTATAAACAAAGTGATGAGAGCATTCCCATGCATTACTAATCTCCAAGTACACTCCACTCATGTCAATGATATTTTTCTGAGATCAATCGTTAAAGGTCTTACGAGTTTGCAGGAGTTAACGGTTTGCTCAAACATGGAATCTACTGAATTGCGATTGACTGACTCCGGCATCACGGGAATCCCAGCGGAGTTCTGCAAAAAATTCAACCGCAATCCTAAGCAGTTTGAGACTGTCGATATAGACGCTGTCAAGACTAAGCCTGGTATTAGTGACCTGAAGCGTAAGTTTAACAAATTTGTACGAGACCTGAGAACGTAAAAAAATATGGTGGATTATAAATTTACAAACTGAAGTGTTTCTTTTTTTAGTCCTTCACTGCCTCAACTTTGGTCTGAACAATTCAGAAATTTCCGATGCAGCTGTCGTTCTCGGTATCTCTTCTCTGACGCTATTATCGGTTTTGAAACTTCCTCTATGCAAGGTATGTTAAGGTTAATGTAGCATGTATTTATCTGTGTAGAATAGGTTATCACATACTTGAGACGAGGCACTTGAAGCCTAAAATTGATGGTTATATAGTTACATTTTTACAGATTACCGATGCATATAGATATTTTTTCCCTCCAGATTACCGATGCATCCCTAGATATTGTCGGAGAAAAATTGACCAAGCTGGTTGTGCTGGGCATTGAAGGATGCCGAAATGTTACTCCGGAAGCTGTCAACGACTTAAAAAATAGAAAAAGTGGCATAATGATCGAAAGTGAGTTGGACCCAGCTCTGGAAAGTATGTTGAGGAAGTAATCAACTAAGTAAGTGTCTGCAACTCTTTCAACTTTGGTCGAAATTCACTGCCTCACTGACTAAACACAAGGTGATAAAATTGACCATGACTGGACCATACATCCATCAATAAATGCCAAATCCCGACTTATCGATCAGTGATTAAAAATCACTTTAAAAGTCTGGGTGTTACTGTTAAAGTAAATAATTGTGTTTTGGATTGTATAGTATCGGTTTTTAATTTATTTAATGATAATAACCACATCTATCTAATACAAAATATCCAGTTGAATCATATTTCGTACAACAAATGTATATAATATGTAACAATGTAACTCAAAAAATGTAATATATCTCGTGGCGCAATAACATTTAAACACTTTCGAATTTTCGATTACATCAAACAATATGAGTTAATAAATAGTGACAATTTAATGATATGTACAACAAACAGTTAACATAATATGTATAGGGATATGATAGAGGATAATAATGGTTAATCCAGGCTAAATAATAATAGCGGCGAACACAACAAGTAATTGGTAGCAGATTTCAAACTGACAGCGACGGCCTCACCTTCACTTAAAAACTCACCCGATTTTAGTTGAATTATATTCATTACTGCGCATATTAAATATTAAGCCATACATTTAACATAATTTGAACTATGAGTATTTTACGCTGTTGAACATTCGATTTATTCATTTCTGTTGGTGTTGGGAACTCATAACCCTTTTGGTTGGGCCAATTTGATACAGAACAGAATATTAGTTACAGTTTGCAAAAACGGAAATTGATAGTAGTAGCTAAAGCTGATAAAAATCATGTAACAACCCTCTGTAATTCCTTGAACTCTATCATGCTGAAAAGTTTTCCCAGAATGTCGTTTATTCCAAAGAAAGTTATTTGAATATTTCCCAAGTAAAACAATATTCCATTATCGATCTTCAAAATTTTCAGCAACTTAAAATTCGCAAGCGCCCTCGTTCAACATTTACCCTAAACAGGTACAATCATTAGTGCATATTATACGAAAATACAGGTATTACCAGTAGATAACGTAGCATATCAAACGAACGCAGCAGAAGCAGGATTTTCTACTTGTATGTATGTAATTTATGGTCAGGGTGATTACAACCAACCCAAGACGTTGGACTTTTCAGTACTGGCTAGCTAAATACAAATCATCTACACACTTAAAATAATTAAAATATTTTATTCCATCCGACAACATTGTACTATACAAATATAAACAGCCATTTTTATTATACAGTCCAAGATGGAACATTTTTTTTAAGTATTGAGACAGTCCTTTATTCCTCTTTTACCAGGAATTCTTTTGTTTCGTTTTAAGAAAGGTTTACTTCAGATAATGCCATTCGTTTACAACGGTTCTTGGATTGAGGACCATTTTCTCCCAATGGAACCTTCCTATAGGATTCTTAACGGTACACCCAAAAGCAACTTTCCCCACCACCACATCTTTTTCCTTGTGAGGCTTCGAATTTTTATGGCGACTTTCATTGGGTCTGGGATGGTTGCAGACCTGCTCTTGATCTGGAGAGTTTCCGGAGCTGCTGGAGCCATGGATTGGATCTTTGGGACGTGGTTCTTCAATGCTGCTTCCATTTCCGGGATTGTTGCTCGTTCTTGAATGCTCATTTCCTTGGTTCTGGCTATTATTAAGATTTCCAGCAAAGTGAAAGAGGGAGTCATCGTAGTAGCCGTTGGACGTATTCTGTGGCTGCTGCTGTTTATAGGGCATTCTGTTGTGGGCATCGCTTACAAGATGTTTTGCGCCGGGTGGCCTGTCAGCGAAACAGACTAGGGCTAGTACAACCGTTTGTATTAGCTCGTTTGGAGGCATGTCGAAAACCAAGGTTTCGTTAAAAACTGGATTCTCCCCGTTTGTAGTGGCTAGCTTCTGGAAGGTCGTCTTCTTCTTCTTTAATACTCGGCCTGTGTCAGCTCTCAAGAGCAGGAGTCTGACGAAGCAGATACCTGGAATCAAAAAAGAACATGCATAGTCATAACATAAGTTAAGTATCGATGAAAATAGGAAATGACGTGTCGCAATCGTTGTGACGTAAGTATATAAATAGAGTCATGCGGAAATGGGGGAACTGATATTCCTCCCAAAAATAGAAAAAATAACAAAATTTTCCTTTGGTGAATCGGCTAATATTAGCTGAGTTTCTGGCATTCTTTCCCCGTATCGTGATTTGCAGACATTGAATAAGACGTTCCGTTTCATATCACGTATTATGTTTTCCCTCTTGCACAATTGTCGAGAGTTAACCTTGTTCCTTTCGTTTCCTTTCTCTGCTAAATACTTGAGGTAGGGGCAATGTGAGTCCTTGAAGATGATGGGATTTGACAAAACTACACAGCAGGAAATAACTCGGCTATATGAACAGGTAAAGTAATTGCATGGTATGCACTAATTGTCATAAGCATGCTGCAGCCCACAGCCAGGGAATTTGCGAGCTTCCTTAACTGAAGGTATAATATAATTTGTAGCAATAAAAAGCTCCACTAACATTGACATACAGGATTTCCTGTTGTTCCATTCACCATTCCAATAATACAATTTCCCAGTTTAACTTTTACTTACATGCATTTAGAAGTAAAAATACCCAAGGCGAAATGTTATAAAGGGCAAAAACGCGGAAGAGAACTATGTTGACCAAGAAAACAAGAAAGTAGTCTACGGAGAAAGCCTGCGGTGAACTCCCCTACTTTCACCGTATATAATCGACTCTGTAACTCATTAAATTAACGTAGCCAAGACAGACGAGAATTTTTCTTTCATCTTTTTTGTGTCTTCTGACGGGGCATAGTTTTGGGGAGCTTTATTTCCTTACTCTTTCATTTTTCATAGCCCATTCCTACCTACTAATACATTTTTTGTAGGATTTGATTAATACGTATAATATGATGAGATGCTATTTTCTCAGCTTGATAAACAAAAGTCGATTTATTCCTCCAAGTTATTTTTAATGAGTAGCAATAATAAAAGCTGTCTTCGGTAAGATTTATGTAGGTGGAAGTTGACAGAAAATTAATTGAAATTACATAGGGAAAACTGGGTAAGACAAGACTCATATCTATAAGTGAGAAGGACAAAGCTATTTCCCCAGTTTTCTTCCGTTCATGTTTCCCCATTCCAAAAGCTAGTTTGACCTACATTTTCGGTTTTTGTGGATTTACTGTGGGATGATGTTCGTGAGACTTTCTCTTGAGCCTCTGAAATTCTGAATACATTTTCCCTTTGATTCCCTTTTATCTTCATATAAATATTTATACAAACAAGTGGAGGATAAAAACATGCACGTTTACAAGAGCTCTGAACGAACAGGTCGTCGTTTCCGTCGTTGGGAGAAAACGGAGGGGAACGGAAATAAGGTGTTATTATTACAGTATATTTCCTTACAGACAACATCATCAAGGATGGATGGGTTATGTTGCCACAAAAAAAAAGACTACAAAAAAGAACTTACTTTGTTTAGTGATGGTTCCAGGGCTGAAGTAGGGATTTAGGTTAGTCACCTTTACGATTGTAACTGACATTCTTTCCGCTGTGGGAAGATAGCACAGGCCAATCAATACTTCCCCTCGTTTCTGCAAAAGGGAAAAGAAAACAGAAAACATGGTTGAGTGAAAGCTGAAGAAAAAAATCTCCGAGAGTCTTCCGATTAATTACAGGTTTGATACTTTTCGAGTAGGTGGATGCACTCTGTCACAATGGAACAAAGAAAAGTAAGCGAGATAAAAAGGGTTATTGTTGCTGTAAAAAGGGTCTGCACAATATGCCATAATATTATTTATTATGTGTACTGCTTTTATAAATACATGTTAATAATACTGCCTATTCAGTAGATTTAGTATTATATTTATTACCTTTGACATTACTTTAAAAAGGCTTTCAAAATATTATGTTACAGGATGGGAAATAGGAGAATACGCGAAAGAATATACCGCAATATGTACTCGTATCAAATTTCACTTTTTTATTTTTGCTTGGATTAGGCCTAGGTTTTGTACGCAATGCAAAGTTTCAAATGTCTTTTTTTTTAAATAAATGAAGCATCATTAAAAAGTTTCAACTGTAGCTCATTGCTGACATTTTAAAATAATAAATATGGTTCTTTCCCTTGCCCCGTGAAAACTAAATAATTCAAATTCACATGAGGAAAAACTGACAACACTCGACTCCTACGTTGGGAGGAAGTTTATACAAGCTTTTTTTTCAGTTTCTTTCTCCCACATCACGTTTCATTATATGACGGCATGTTGTCTGAATTCATTTTTTATTTCTCTAAACAATAAATGACGACTGCAGGTCCTTTCCCTTTCCTGGTAATATATTTGAAGAAGCCTTTCATTCCTAAACTCTACATGATACATAACTACAGCTATAGTTTATATTTTCATTAATCCTCAATATAAAATTTGGTTTAGGAATTGTCAGGATTGCTACTAATTCAGTTTTAAGCTCAAATCAAAGTCTACTTTTGACTCGGTATTGACCCAATTGGAAAGTTGACCAAAGTGATTTTTGAAAATTCGTCAAAGTCAAAAGGAGTTATCTCGCTCTAACATAGATTCCATTCCCATTCGTCTGCGTTTACCCCGATGTGCCATCCGTCGTAAGATAGATTTGGAATAAAGTAGGATGAAGTATTTTCGTAACCGATGATGTGACCTATGAGCTTCCAATTAGATGGATAATTCAAGCATAATGGGCTATGGGCTGTAGAACTAGGATCATATTTTTTGCTACGTTGCACAAACAGGAAGAAAGGAAAAGCTTCATGACTCAAACAGGTAGATATGTACCATACAGAACAAAATAAAAGGGGGGAGTCCCCGACATCCAATCCCACCACTTACGATAATAGGCTCCTGGAGTGAGCAGCTTAGGATCAGCTTTTGAAGTGTAAAATCCCGAAAGTCATCAAATGTCAACGTGGTGGAGCCCAGTTCAGTAGGATTTCCGTGTTTATCTTGATCGTACGCGGTGAATCGAATCAAGTAGTTCTGAAATGAAAACATACAGAGCATTTTTATATTTACGCAACTAACTTCCCACTTTTAGGCAACTCGTTAAACTAGCAAAAGGGGAAAAGATCAAAGAATTACTAGCAAAAGGGGATTAAAAAATTCAAATGAGATCTCCTTTCATTCGATCTTGTGATTAAAATATCACATTTTTTTTGTAATCACGGAACATTAATAATTCATCAGCAGCATAAATTAATTAATTAATTAATCAGCAATGTCACGCGGTCTGACACTGGGACTGGGGAAAGTTTAGAAAATTGGGCAATGACCTGTTATAAGTAGCAAGATCACGTTTCGCTTATGTACTTCAAAGGGAAAAATCTACGCTCATTATATTACCGTTAGAATAAACATGAGCTTATTTTTATTCAAATGGGACGAATGGCAAATGAAATGTAGGAAAATGCTCTTGCTTTGCTTAACATAATATTAAAAAAGTTAGCGAAGAAAAGTAAAGTTTCATTTTTTTACCTTTAAGCTAGATTTGGAAAGCTGGGCTAGAAACTTTTCACTGAAGTCACAAATATCCGCCGCTTTCCTCAGAGTCTTTGTAACAAATCTATAGCGCATTATCCCGGGCTTCGCTGTATGAGGATTTTTTGGTTGGATTTCCAGAGTGAAGTAGATGTCGCATGGCTGGTTCACATACTCACGAGGTGGAAGATTTCGTGCTTCCTGTAAAAAAGGAGAGAGAAAATGGTTAAATGAGAAAAAAGTAGCAGTATAAGTAATTTTACTTTGGTTAGAGCTCATTCCAAAAGAGCATAACCATTTCTTCCTCCCTTTCCATTTTAATATACCTAGTAAAAAAGTGTATAATGCAATCAGGTCCACTTTTTTTGAACCCTAATTCCTTCCTAAAGAATACATTGGCTAGGATTAGATATTGGATTGGATAATAATTTAGTTCCCACAAAAAAATCCTTGGAATGGTAATGCGGTTTTCGTAAACCAGGAAAAACAATCTGGCTAATGCAATTTCCTTCTGTTGAACTGCCGAGAAGAATAATGCTTATGAATGAACATGTGAATAAGCGGAAACATGTTGACGTTAATTTGCTTTCGAAGGATGATAGTTTCCAGCCTACATAACACCCCTTTTCATTTACCAATTTAGCACTCTGATTTTATTCATATTATTATTTCCCCCTCAGCCGTGTTTTACAGTGAAAGCAGGAAGTGTAGGGGTGTGACTTTCTCCCTAATTTGGAGCTGGAGGATAACCTCGAGGAAGTAAATTCAATTGGCACACCTACACAGTATGACTTTTACTGCATGTACAATATGCCATGATTCTTGATTCTTGATGCGCAAATATGGGGGAAGAGAAAGTCCAGGTTTGATTTTTCACTGAAGGCGATGAACTGTTCTGACTTATATGCTTAGGTAGCTTTGCCAGATCATATTTTCACCTACCTTTTCATTGAGGAGTCTGTAGAATGTCAAAGTTTTAGGAGCACAACAGTTTGTTGCAGTTGCGAAATTTTATCCACTGGAGAATAACTTGTTTTTAAAAGAATCCAATGAACTTCGGATCTGATCTGAACTTACTTTTCAAATTGTTATTCAATTTATTTACGCAAACGATGAAAGAAAGAAGGGTTCATCGAGAAGAGTAAAGAAGATATTATAATATTATGTGCACTATCTTATCTATTATCATTGTTAGGTTCTCTCATGAAAAATGTTTTAAAAAAACAGAGTCATCCAGGAAGCTGTCTTATTTGATTTTGTTTCAAGATACAACGACCTTTTGCTTTCCAAGTATTTCTGCTCACGTGGACGCATCATTTGAAAAATGTGTAGGAAAGAGAATCGTCACTAATGAAAATTGAGATTGTGACATGTATGTTTGTTTGCAAAGTCAAAGGAAAATTACCTTATTAATCGTAGAGCATTCATATCACACCACACCTATTTCAATTGCAGCTCATCCACTGGCATAAATATATACAATTACTTTTATCTGCATAGGTATTTTAGCAGAGCACGCTTTGAATTAAAATTACAGAGCAACGCATTTTATTCTTCCTTTAACAGGCTGTATTCATTGCTTATCCGAATTCGGAAAACGAGTTACTTTCTTGCAGGGATTAGTTTGAAAAGTTCCGTTTCAGATGATTTCATTTTAAGTTTCTCCTCAAGGAGATTTCTATTTCTAAAGTTTGTGCTATGTAGTATCCTTGTTTAATCATATTACAGCCCATTCCCGTATAAAATGTAGAAAAGTGGATATTATCCAACCGAGAGATACATAAACAGAATTCATAAGGAGGGGATCATAACGTTCTAAGTATTTAGTCGAAAAGTAATTAAGCCATTTCCTTTAGTTTGTCCATTTACCTGTCACAATATTAATGGGGATTTTGCTCCGAAACTTTCTCAAAGTGTTTGGTTCTAAAGCAAAGTGGCTGTCTTATCCTCAACATTTCAGATCTTTTATCTTTTATACTGTGCTTCGGTGTATCTCCAATTTAACTTATCGTACGTGGTTAACAAAATGAACGTTTTGGACATCATGAAAGCTGTCAGGTAGGTGATACAAACTGAATGAATTCGAGCGAAACATTTGTTTACCCGTTTGCACAACAGCAAAATTTTTCAGCTCTCCATTTGAAGAAAATAAGTTTTGCGGTTTCCCAAACCAAAATGCAAGCCTACTACCAAACAAAACAGTTTATGTCAGAGCAAATATGATGAAAGTCAATTTCCTCCACGGGTGAAAGCACTCTTTGTTTGTGGGCAAACAAGTTGGATGGAATGATGTGTGTGGCAAATAGCTTTTGACAAATAAACAATAATTCTTTGGCGAAAGCCTAAAAAAACAAAACCAACTTACGATGAAGTCAATCCGAACCAAATTGTTGTCCTCTTCATATTTCAGTGCAAATGTGAAAAATGGCTGCCGAATGTTTGGCGCGCCATTATTGTTCTGTCGTTGATTAGCAGCGGCAACGGCTTCAGCGGCTAAGGCTGCTGCTGCAGCTCTTTGATTGTTTTGCTGAGCATTATTGGCGTCTGTGGTGGATGATGATGGATGATCTGAAGCCGCTACGATTGTGGAGGACGTGGAGAAAGTCGGACTTTCACCCTGTTGATGGCCATCCACCACAGCCGTGGGATTATTCCCTTTGTTATTGGCTCCATTGTCAGATGGCAAGTCATGGAGTTGAGAGGATGTTCCCGGAGTTTCAGGTGTTGTCAGGTTTCCAACGGGAGAAGTAGTTGCGGTCGAGTTACCTGTCAACCTTTGTGATGAGGACCCTGACAAGTCGTACGTACTACTGCTACTTGTTTCTGACATGGAACTGTAGGTTGAGTCCCTCTTGGTTGGGGAGTGGAAAAGACGGGCTAGTTCGTCCTCTGGGCTTCTGATAATGTCTGGAAAATAATTAGTAATATTTTTTTTAATCAGGATGATTAAATTTTTGTATGATGCTCTTATGAAATTTCCTTATTAATTTTCTGCATGAAATTCAAATCAGCTCAAATCAGAAAAAGAAGGCTTTTAGTGAGCGCTACATATAATAGTTTGAGTACGGCTGATTTGTAAGATTGATTGCATCAGGGCTATGTTGCTAAATTATCTCTAATTCTTTTGTAGTTAATTTATTGATAAGTTATAAATAAAGGCATTTTTGAATAAAAACTAATTAAACAACTAACTATTCAATTAATTTGCCAATTGATGCAAAAAGTTCAGTGAGTGAAAATCAAAATTAAAATATACAAGGTACGACTTTTTTATTTAGAGGAAAATTCTGCCACCTCCTCACTTAAAGCAAAGTTTCTTTATGCACACTCCGGCATATTACATGAAAGCATTTTGTTTAAAGCTCCTACGACGCATATCAACTCGTTAATTTCCATAAACAAGAATGAACACCGGAAAAATTCTGGAATTTTACTGAATTGTATTAATTAGTGTATTACTCCCTTTTCTAACCACTTCGTACATGAGGACTGATGACATAATAATGCATCATTAAAAATAGTGCATAAACATGTTGTCACCATTAATAATCAATTAAATTGACAAATTATTGTTCAAGCATATTTACACGCATGACTAAAATAATTTTAATGAATGCAAGGCAATGTATCTTAGCCGGAAAACTTCTTGACAAAGAGGGTCCCTAAAGATATCTTCATGGTAGAAACTAAAGTGAAAGGAAAGTAAGGATTCGATAACTTCGTAGCCAATTTTACTTCTCTGCCACTTCTAAAAGTTTTACGGCTTCGTTTCGATTGATTGATCCAATGAAGTCAACAGGTGAAAGCAGAAACTCCCTCACTCCAGAAATAATCAACCAATTAGTAAAGAAAAGACTTGGCTATGCATGACTGCGGCTTTTATATTTTAAAAATGCTGTTCTAGCAAGATTCAAGGTGGAACAAGGACGAAAGGAGTTTTAGGTTACCCTCTAACCCAGCTTTTTTTTTAGCGTAATATAACATTCCACTTAATTTTTAATTATTATTGCAAATGCGCAGTACTGAATTTAGCAAGTCATCCACAAAAACAAGTCATAGTTTACCATACTGAATAGCGTAATTTTACGGAGAAACTGCAATAGAATGAGGGAGCCCAATGGAGAACTGAAATGTGCACTGGGGCATCATGAGAATAAAAATGGAGGATTATTATTCCAAGGATAAACTTACTTTCTCGATACAGTCCAATCGATGGTGGATATATATCCGGTGGATATCTGATACATATCATGTCATCTAGTTTGTGCTTCTTCTTTTTATCTGAAAGAAAAAGATGTCGGGATCAGAAATGGAAAGTAAATTGCTAGCAACCTTTTAGTCGGTTGGGCTGATGAAATTGGCAATACAAGGTCTTAAAAGGGTATTCTTATTATGAGTATGTATGTCGTAGTATTAGTAATATGACAGTACTCGTCATGACATATAGCTTATAAGAAGATTTTGATAGAAACATAAGACCCCACCCCAGCAGCACCCCATTCCGTCTCCCCCCCCCCAAAAGGATCTTAAAACAACAATAGCATTTACATTTGGAAAGAAAAACATGATCGGGGAAAGCCTTACCTTCGTTCCAAATAATTTTATGCAGCCAGCAGTTCTTCTTCACTACGCAAAATATGACCATCAGGGTAAGGGATGTTGCGAAAATCCCCACTGATGACAGCAGGAGCTTCTCAGAACTTGTCAGTACTTTCATCGACATGGCTGCTTCTTATTATTATGCTTGCAAAAAGCAAGGGCTTTAGGTTCGGTTGGAAAATACTAGAAAATGAAAAATAAGGAAAAAGACATACATTAAATAAGTTTAACCTTGAGCTGACGATGCAGACTGGTGTGTGTCTGTGTGGGAGTCATTAGAACTTTGCGAATTTATTTCTCTCATTATATGTAACCCGCCAAGTATGTATATGTGATGTGATACGAATTGAAAATATATTTCACTCCCATCTTGGGGATTAAAGTTTGAGATGGGGATTGGGGACCATGAGGCTTCTTATTCACTAAAAATAATTATCTTTTTTCTAATAATGAATATTATCAAAGATTTTCGAATTATTTGATCTTCTTAATGTTAAAATAAGTAAGTACTTTCATAATTAGTTTGTGTAACCTTGATTCAACATACACCTTACAAAACCCTATTCATGTGATGATTGAGCACGTTTGCTCTGCTTGGCCCTTCCTTCACTCACATCAAAGTGGATTTTTCTGGGAGGCATGAGTATGCATAAAAGAACGGTTTGTTTCATCATAGCTTTGATGGGAAATTGACAATCTGAATTTTATTCCTATGCCTATTGTAGGCAGTTTTCTTTTTCTTTCTAACTAGAAAATGACATGTAACAAGGAAATTAATGAGCGACAACGTGATCACATCCCACCTACTAATCAACAAGTTTTCATGCCTAAGACTTCCTATTAGTATCATCAATAGTCATATGTTCTTTGAAGTTTCAGTGCCTCATTATTCAAGTTTCATTTGAATGTGATTCATTCGTAATTTACCCTTTATTGTAATTTCTAGATGTTTTAATAGTGAAAGTCATGTAAAAGAAAGGCTGTTGCGAGGAGAAAGTCTGTGATTTCCCCATTTACATAAGTAAAACTAAAAATACGACTGGGTGGTCTTTTATGTAGAGGTATATATAACTGTTGTAGGTTATCCAACTCAGATACGTAAAACGACGAGAATTTTGGTCGCTACTCACATGACATATATAATGACAATGAAGAATTGATTGATCAATCGGAAACACTTGTTTTTCCCATTTATACTGATGCGTTTTGTTATGTTCATCGATTTTTTCTATGCTTCCTGATTATGAAAGCATAAACAACAACGTGATCACTAAGTTGATCTTGAAAAGATTCCTGATTACTGATTACCCTACATCATTCAAGGCTACTAGGCAAACTATTTGATATCATGCACAATAGGACCATTTTCGTATTTTATATGATATCTTCTATATTTAATGTAGTTTATTTATGTAAGCGATGTTGTTGTATAAGTGCATGCGTAAAAAACCATAGAATACGAATCATATTCTTATCATGCAAATACATTGGTGATTTAACTCACCTCGTGCTGTCACTAGCAGTTGCAGCAAAATTCTGACAATCGTTAACCCAGAATTCAGTCAAGACCTTCGAATGGACATCGTACAAAGAAATATCCGTACTTACGATACGATATGGGAAATGAGAATCCCTCTTACTGAGGGACACAGAGAATCCTGTGGGTGGTATTGACACGATAAGTACTGCTTAGGTATATACCAAGTGTGGTATAGTAGGTAGGTTGCTGTAATGTAGTGATTACATGTATTTATGTTTAAAAAATATATTTGCCTTGAATTTTCCCTTCCGAAACAAATTCAAAGGAAACCCGACAAAAACACTCATTTTCCCACCTGTGAAGATCTGAAGATTGTCAGAAACCTTAACATTTAATTTCATGGCCAGCCTAGTTTACATACATGTGCCAATATTTGGGCTATGTTATAAGCATTTCCTTTCTAAGCCTCTCTATCTTTCTTCTGATCACGATCATCCACAGGGACACATAGTCACAAATATACACATTGGGATGAATATGTAGGTATGTTTGTCTGGAAAAAGGGAAGGGAAAGGGTCTCTGGACTCTGGATCCTATCATAAAACATTGCTTCGGCATTTTCTCAGTTTCTGCTTACAAAGCTTGACTGTTACTTTTTGGAAGGAAATGAGAAAGCAGCTTGGAAAGGGGTTCCGGGAGCATAGCGGAAACAGGACCTATTGACTTCGCAGAAAAGTCACGAATAAATTTTCTGGACTGTTTCACTACAATGACAATCCGCCTGCACACCCCAAAAAAACGTAATAATATCGCTTCGTCCCTCCCTTCAACTGTCCTACATTAGCATTCCTAGAAATGCGGAACGTGTCATGCATTTTAATATATAGAACTTGGGTTGGGTTGTGGAAGTGAACTATCAAGGAAGTAGCAATTCTTGCTATATGTGGCGAATGGGTTGGAATACAAAGGGAGATCTTATTAGGCTGGCAATTTTTTCCATAAAAAAATTTCAAACTGCCGTATGTATGGTACCTATATGTTTATGATGATCATATTTTGTTTCTGGAGCAGTCTGGGGGTAAGATAAGAACACGGAAAATTGTTTCCCTTGACATGTTTTGGATGCGCAACAGCGAAAATTACATATTACGTGCCTCTTCGCACAAAAAAAAATTCCTCCAATGTAACACGTAAAAATCAGTGGTTTTTATTAAATAAAATATAAAATCTCATTCTTACCACCACATACATACAAAATTCATGTCTGTTTTTTTTACCCAAAAACGAGATGAAAGCAACAAAAGGAGGAATATTTGACTTGCTCACTGAAGCAAAAAATTGGTACAAGGAAAAGGAGTTTCATATTATCCCGAATATATTTGGTTGATGCAATGTATATTTGGTATATACTCTGGAGAAAATAAGAAAATAAGTCCATACTTCACTTTCTCATTTAGGTGGCTTCCTGTTAACTTATTAAGAATTTGATATTTTTGGAATTGAAAATTAATTAAAAATTGATTTTATAACGAGATAGTTTTTGTATGTATGTACAAAACTCTTCATTATACAGCTTCAACAACATCCTTTCTTCCGCGAAGCTTTTCCGAATTACTTCCATGAACTATTAGTATGTAGTATCATATTTGGCGAGATCATATTACCGATGTTAGGTCTGTGTAAAACAAATAGCATACACAATGCTTTAAGGGAAAATAACTTTTAGCAAAATGAGTTTGATTATTATTTTGTAATAATTCTGATTATGAAACTCTATCGCTAAACCTATCATGCATTATTTTCGCTTTTAATTGATCATTGGTCGAGTCAGAAGTCTGCAAGAAGAACTCAATATTCTGCCAGAGATATGCCGCATCCATATGTAGGAGGTACCTCCCTCGTTCTGCTGATTAAAACCCAAAGCATCTTAGCTACCTCAAAATTCTCATTAAATCCGTTAAGATAATTGAATCGGATATTGGTAGACTTGTCTACACTTCATTAATCTATTGTAATTTAGCAAGAGTCACAAGTAAATCATTTGGATGTCTATTACTTCATGACTACAGAGTAAATCCAATCCATTTTAGCTGGAAGAGTAAATGCAGCCACCCAGATAAATATCTAATGGCTATACATAGGCCCCGTGGGAGCAGGTGTGTATTATGATGATCCACGGTGAAAGTTCATAAAATTGGCCGTTGTAATAATGTCATTACGCGCATATTTTCCACCAACTCCAGTACATAACATTTAATGCGACGACGAGGACAATCCAGCTTTCACTTCTAATGAAGAGGGAATTATCGGAAGAAAGCTGGAGGCAATTGATGGGATCAGTATATTAGCTCGATGGAGAGCAAAAAAGCTTACGATCAGACTATGAGAGAGAAACATAAGCCATAGCCATTATACCTATACTCCCTCTTCCCTCCTCCAGGCCCATTTGGCCATCGTGTTTGCAACACTGTCTCATATTGTCACTGTCATCATCATGACTTTCCAGGAAACAGTCTATTCCGGAGAAAGAGAGAGAGAGAAAAAAACATAAAATGCCAACTTCAGCTATCCCTACTTATTGCCATTTAGGTGGGCATATATCTCTAGCAGATTGTGTGGGCTGGTACTTCGCTTCTCAGATACAATGAAGTGAGAAAAGAATCCCCACCGTAGTGTGTTGTGTTCCCTTTAACTTTTACTTAATCTTTAGACTCATACAAGGCATTTCTATTCTTTTTCGGTAGCAAAACGCATTTTTATGTATTATACGTTCTCAGTAATTTTTAGCGGCTCACCATTTCCTGCTACTGGATTTACTAGCAGCGGTCACGTTGCGAGGTCTGATCTGATATGATCATGGTTATGATGAAGTTTGAGCATAGCACCCTCACGAATCCAGATTTATCACGAACCAAATGTTAACAATGTGATTATACTGCATACTCTTGGCATTTTCGTACATAATTTGTGTTAAAAATACGTGTAATTAAAATTAAACATGTGATGTAAAGACATTAGCATTGTTTTATAAATTCAACTAGGCACATTATCAAAACAATACGCCCACTGTTTACTCTCAATTGTACAGTTTAACTAGCTGAAAATGGCGTGTACCTACACAAGACTCGAATAAAAAAAAGGAGCAGCACAGCGGTAGCAACTGGTCGATGAACGTGAGTGATGCAACGAGTTATAAACAAAGAATGTTAGATAATCCTACAATAATCTAATATGATAGCTGTGTACTTGTAGAGCAAAAGGGAATTTTAAAGCGCATTCTTATAACCTAGTCAAACGAATTAAAAGAGCCTGTTTAAGGATTCCTGTATTTAAAAGCAGTTTCAAGTATGTATGGCATTTGCCGAAACGAGTAGCCGTATAGTACTAATGGACTAGCACTGTTTTGGCTTGGGCTAAGGAATAGTTAGTGTTATTTATTTTATGGAAATTATATGCTGATGGTGTGAACATGTTTAGCATTTATAGTGACATAAATGGTTATGTTATGCCTCAGCAGTTAAAAAGTAATTACCCTACCAAAAATGTATGTGGGATTCTCATATTGCCCCTAATCGATTGTAAAGTACTTGGACGTGGTTTTGTCATCCCGACGGATCGTTTTTTACTTTTTCTTTGTGTGAATAAAAAATCTGTTCACAAAAATGTTTACGACCTAATTAGTGGGTCGCGGTCGGGACTCATGTCCTTTTCGGGTAGGGATGGGACTAGGAGGAGGACCCTGGCCCTATTAGTAAGAACGCGATTTGTTCATGTTGTTTTTTCCTCTCCTTCCAGAATGAAATTACTTCTAATGCAAGGACACAGCCCTACTGGGTTCTCTTTCTCTCATCAGAACGGTTAAGCAATCCATGACGATGGTGAAACTGGTCTGGAGAAAGTATATAATAATGATAATGAGCATTTTGTCGCAGTGAAGCGGAGCGGAACGCGGGGTAATGCAATATGCCAGGTCGAGTCGTGAAAAGTGATGAAGTTTCATCATTCTCATTTGCTCTTTCTCCGATGCCTACTTAATAACCCTCCCAATCAACACTTTCACCATGTTATGGATGATTTTTCTAGAACTAGGGAGAAAAGTTTGTATTTTTTTACTTACGTTTTTTTCTGCAAAAAAAAAATGGTAGAGATGTCTCGGTTGGCGAGGGTGTCGAAATATCTTTTGGGATAGGGCAATGTTTCACAGCAAACGCAGATAATTAACCCAAATCAACTGTATTATAAAAATTGATTCAAAATGTTGCTCATAATGGGTTATGCAAATCTCCTTCGGCTTCCTTGATTCAATAATTTAAGGCAAGGTAAAAGCGATCTAAAATACAGTCGTCCCACTTTTTGTGACAGTTTGTAAGCACATATATATTCCTTATAGCAATTCTGGAATTTAATCGGGATCAGAGGAGCTCAGCAAGGCTCTTTTCCTTCAAGGCTTTTGCTAAAGTACTTTGCAATAAATATTAAAAACAGAGAGAAGTATCACGTTTCAACTCAATTCCCTCCCGATGCACGAGACGACGAGACGACGCAGTTTCTCCGGTGTTAATAAAATGGCTTTACTATTTTCCCTTTTACCTCTTCACGCAACGCATTTGCCTAGCTTTATATGCGTTTCTGTAAAACAAACTGTAACAAACAAAAAATTCCAGAGAAACACAATCGGCAAAAGTAACCCGAGCAAAACAACGGTTTATCCAAAGCTACGCTTTACGGTATAACTGGAAACAAAGAGGTGTCTCGAGGTCTTGGGTCCGGAGAAGGTTGTTTTCTCCAGCGAGAGTGTGTCAACACTGGAAAGTAATTTGGTGGAGCACAGTTCTCTTAACTAAGGGAAAGCACTAGTGCTGCTGTGGAAAATAAGGCTAGCTTCCTCTTGAACTAATATACCTACTATGCTCCTTCCAAATAGAGCATGCCCGTTTTTAGCTGGATTTATTCCAGGAGCAGAGTTTTCTCCCATTCCCCAGTTCAAACCCAAACGTGTATATGTTCTAAAGGGGTTTGGGCTGAAAGGCGTGAGGTGGATCAGTAAATGGATGAAAAACTTTTAAAGAGTAACTTGAGATGTACAGGTAACTACACTTAAGAGAAAAACACAATTTTTTTATTTTATCCAACGCTTTAAGAAAAGCCCCATTTCCTAGATTCCAGCTAGGAAGTCTGAGCAACTCCTCCTTGACATGTTCTCTGACTCAAGACTATTACTCAAGATTTACTTCTTAAGTGATTGTGAAGCCTCGGAATGGTTTTAAACTCAAATCACACAATGGAATATACGTACATAGCATAGGTACTTTCTACCTGGGAAAGGTATGCCAAGCCATTAAGCTTCACTGTGTAAACTGTTCATGGAGAAAATTCATACGAAAAGTGCAACCAATCCTTCAGCAAACTTTTTTTTAAGAGAGAAAAAAAACTTCTTCTCAAATAAGCTTGAAAACTCGTTTTCTACAGTTAAATTAATGAATATAAAATTCTCCCATGTGCATAGGCATACAATACTTTTCCAGCTATGGACGCTTTCTCAAGATGAATGGCTTCCGATTCCGATATCCTCCCTAGTTTTTATGTTGTTTTGATGGCGGCGACGATGATGATGATGATGTGATGGTGGCAGGTTAGTGTTCCACATATTTTCCTTTCACTTGTACTATCACTATCCATATATGGACTTCGCACACACAAACAATGCAATGCTAACTTTAGTTTTTTTTGGCTATTTGTTGCAAAGGCCGTTCCTTTTGGCAAGTTCCACTGGCTCTGGTGCTCTCACACTATCCAAACGTACCTATGCACGGATCATTTCATTATTGTCTGGCTCTGGCTGTTTTCACTAGCGCGAGTCAACACAATCACATTTTTTATTCATGAAAATAATAGTAACTTGCTACGATATGCAACGTGATTCTCTATTCACTCGATTTTCGCTGTTGTACCTTGTAGGAATCCTCTTCGGCTTATCATTAGGATAAGGCACATATACACTATTATTGTAGTTGAGCTTTAGAAGGCTAAAATGTATTATTCAGTAATGATATCAATTTATTTCCCCAAACAAAATATCCATAAAAACAATCATATTACTATGCGCATAGTATAGCATGAATATGTGATGATCATCTCCTTCAGCAATTCAGCATTTCCCTTTCGAAATGACTTTTGAAACAGATCAAGCCAGGCCGCACTCATTCATGCAACAAACATGATATGAAACACTATTATTGCGATGTGATAAGTCAACACAATAGCTTTTTTTAACAGAACCAGAGAAACAATCCATAAAGCATTAAATCATTCAACAGACTCTACTTTTTAGTGGGATTCCATTCCATCCCATCGTTATAGCACTGCCTAATGTTGATTGTTGGATGTGCACATGCGAATCCCGAAATGAGGATGATTTCGAAAAAAAACATTTCATGCAGAAATGAACTGCAAATGGAAGAATAGGTGGTCCATGCTTCCACTTCCACCGACCACTTTTACTTTATCTGTACTTCACTAAACGTATTTTGGCACATATAAACATTTACATGCCATCATCATAGCATACTCTTAAACACAGATTGGAGGTTACTGGAACAAAGCTGTGTCAACTTTAACTGGCCAGCCAGACATTCAACTCAACTCTCATTTGAGTGAAAGATTAATTCGCAATATTTGCTACGTACTCACTCTTCTTCCTGTATAAAACTATTTTGCTGTTTGCTCACAATTAAGTTTACTTAATCACTTTTTGCACAACTTCTTGATAGGGAAAACTTGAGCAAAGTTTTTTTACCTTCACTGCTGCCGCTGCTGCTAAACAGGTTGTAGTGTCGGCATGTGCTAAACGCATATAAATATGTTGCCCTGTTTTGACGGGATGTGAACTAATAAGGGACATAACCAAGCAGTTCCATTACATCTACCCCGAATGCGCTAGGGACATAAAATAAAATGATGCAAAGATAACTAGCTAGAAAACAATGAGACTCCTCATCGAGTCAACCTTGTTCTTTGTTATTATGAGTGACAGATCTACTTTATGAAATTACACGATACAAATTATCGTTGTGAACACGAGGAAATTTATTTGTAAAAAAATTGATTATTACGTATTATGAATAACTCCGCTTGACTTTGAGAACATCAAATGAACAATGGGAAAAGGTTGTGAAGGTATTGGTGTTAACCGCTCCGCTCACACCACGCTACTATCATAAACCCTTAATCCCCATACACATCTTGGGTGAACCTTATTAAGAAAATTAAAAGGAGATTGATATGATAAGGGTGAAAGAAAAGGTAGATCATCAAGCATCCTTCATATCCTACAGGAAAATGCCGATATAAAGGGGGATGTAAACGTAAGTAATAATGCATCAGTTTTTTTAAATAGAAATAGATAGGAAGTTTTTGTAATAGTATCGCCCCTCCACTCAACCTTCCCCCTCCATAAGTTAGATAAGCCGAGCAAGCAAAAAAGTTCTTCGGTTTCTGCCTACATAACACTTATCTGTGTTCAGTTTCATTGTTGCATATACGAAAAGCTTGAGACTTAAATACGTATAAGCTCCTCCACAACACATCATCAAGTTGATCGCTCTACTAAAGCAATAAAAATAAGAGCTTACTTACGGTACTCTAAAAAACACACTCGATGAACATAATAATGATACAGTACGTGCCCGAGAAGATGGAGGGCAAGACAAACTAAGGTATGAAGTACTTAATATAAAAATAAGTAATAGCTAATACAATAAATAACAAACAACAATACACACACATCCGGAAACATTCATTATGAATTTTTTTATTTTCGCGGATCAAAACCTACATACTACACTCACATGTATGTATCTAGTCAATTCCTTTTCATAGTTAAGATTTTATGATGTAAGGAAAAATGAAAAAATTTACATGTTGTAAAAGTGCATAATATATTGCACATGAGACTTGCACTTCGGTGTGGGTATGAGCGGAGATCCACATTTTTTTTTTTGCAAAAGTGAGTAATGAAAGCAAGTTTAGTTTTGAGAGTAGAAAAATCGATGAAGTTCTTTTTATTTGGGATGATTCCTGTACCAGATCTGAAAAATCTAAATAGTCATTCAACTTTCAAGTCAAGTTCTGCACTTGTTACTATTTTTCTTACATATCACTTCCCCTCCACTTATTGTTACATGCTATGTGTGTTAGGCTGTTGGTATGATTTATTTTTGATTGGGGATAAGTGCAAAAATTATGACTTTATAAAACTGAATCAGACAAACGGGATTAATCAAAAAAGTGATTTACCCGTGCTCCTTCCACCGAGCTGCCATAAAATGGTTTTATAGTGGGTGGACTTAGATACATCTAGTTACTATGAATCAGAGTAAGCTATTCATTTTATTTAACTAAAGAAACTT
>JAQIWX010000117.1:0-26432 GCA_034696785.1 Lepidocyrtus cyaneus | reverse complement strand
AATCGTTGGTTTAAACCATAAAATATTTTTGAGCATTAATAAGCATAATTTGGCCATTTTGGAGCAGTAAGAACAAGTATCTTTAAGCATAAAGTGCCTTGCCCTACTCATTAAGGCAGATACTTAAATATTATTATTTGTTATGCTTAACTGAAATGTCTATTTATGAGAGCTCTAAATTAATTCATTATTGTTCAAAAAAAAATTTTAAAAGATTCACAAAATGCCAATCAACAATAATAAGCGCTTTTATTCTAATAAACGGATTTTCAGCTTTAAAATATCAGGAATAGATAAAAAAAATATTTTGCCAAATCTGTATCATTTTCCCCCAGTCTCAAACATCATCAACTCGATATCAAATCAATTTTTTATCATGTAGTAGCAGTAGCAGTAGAGTAGGTATTAAGACAAAAACATGCGACATATATTTAACTAATAACGTCATTGGATCTAATAATAAGTAATTATTTGCTGGAATAGAATTACGGGCAGGTTAATTAATGGCGTTTGTGTCTTAGGCCAGAGATGCAGATGCTGCTATGCTGAATGCTGCTGCCTGTTCTCCTGCTGCGTCGAGTTTTCACTTTTCTGTTTTCTGTCCCGTTGTCCTGTCCTGTAAGCTCAAGCTCATGGTTCACAGCTGATCTCTGCTTACTTTTTCCGTCTGATACTGATTTGATTGATGATGCTGCTGCTATGCTGGCTGCTGTCATTTCATTTCAAGTCTCATTCTCGTTCGCATTTTTTATTTTTTTTCAAACCAAAACAGAATTGGTTCAAATGAATATTTAATTAAATTCAATTCAAGTTTCCTTAGCCATCAATTACAGTTATTTTTATTGATATAAGTTATTAGTCAAGCGTGTGCTATATTTTTTAACGGTGAGTAAAATAACTTAAGTTAAATTTTAAGTTTTTTTAAAATATATTTACTTCAGTTCTGTGTAGCGAGAAGTTAAGTGGAGTGGACTGTGATTAAAATTATATATATATTTAATTAAATAATAATAAATGCAGGAAAGGCCATAGCTCATCTCGGATTGATGTCAGAGGTGATCAATGATAATGATGATGTTTGAAAAGAATGGAGAAGAAAGGCCCCGTTCTCCACCAGCAGTACCAGTGGTGCCGGGACGGATTCAGCCCCTAAATTTGAAGGATCACTGCCTATTTTGCCTCCAACCCCAGTCCATTGAAACGCTGCTGGAGGTTGCTGGAAGGAATCCGGGATTGAAAAAGGACCTTCATTCCATTATCAACTATTTGATTGGGGATGTTCCAACGGCTTTCAATGCGAATGAGGAGGGATGGGACGGAAGAATGGGGATTGCAGATATTGACAGTTTACCGCCGGTGACGTGCCCCTCTTGTTACGACATGCTGGAGGAACTCCACCGTCTTCATCGGAAGTTATTGGAGATTCAGAGCCTGATCCGGGAACAAACTCAATTGGCGAGGAACATGATAGTTTCCAAGATTCAGGGGCCTTCCCTATCAACGGCATCCACACGCCAGTTATTTTACTCCAAGCTCCAGTCCAGTGGAGATATGTCTGTGGAGGAGGCCAGATCAGCCATGGATTTCGTGGGGACCATTCATGATCAAATTGTTATGAAAGGTGAGTAAGCAGCAGAGTCCTTGGGTTTGGAATTGGAGGGTTTTTTGGAAAATATTGAAGTTCAATTCAATGATCTGATTATTCAATAAAAACAATTGTTAAAAATTAATTTCACAGCCTCCGTCGCAGTTAACAGGGATGAAGTCAAGTTGCCACTCCTCTTTGGAAAGGCATCACATTATTCTATGGAGGTGGTTCTTCCGGATTCCCCACCAACCATGATGGATACGGACACGGAGGTGGAGGACGTCACTATAAAATCTGAAAGAGATGAAGACGAGGACCAGGCGGTTGAAGAAGACAAGTTCGAGGAACTGACTGACATTGGCCGTGGTGGTTCTGATGTCGATGCTGCAGATGATAACGCCTGGAGCCCAGACTCACTCGTGGAAAGTGGCACGTCGGAGTATGACAATGACAGTGGAAGTGACGAGGATTATATTCCATCGACCGTGACCCCCAAGTCGAAGCCGAAGCAGTCAACCACAACAGCAGCTTCTTCACCTCAACCATCCTCCTCCCGTCGGTCTCCAATAAAACGTAAAATAGAGGAACAAGCCACTTTTGACCACAACAAACGGAGCCGAAGCTCGACGTCAACTCCAAAAAGAAAAGCTAAAAACTGCTCGACTACTAAGCCGAAGAAGAAGGACCCCAGGATCCGAAAGCGACCTCAGCTCATTCGCCCATTGATCTTCGAGGGCACTACCACATCGCAGTACTGCGACCTCTGCGGGGAACTGCACCCTTCATCTCTAATCCAGAGCCACTTGGAGAGCCAGCACGGCGTCCAAGATTTCGTCGCCAAATGCCCCAATCACTCCTGCCCATACGTCTTCTCCTGCCGTGGCAAACTGGACAAGCATCTGGCGGAGGACAGGCGGGGTAGAAACAACGACTGTAGAAGGGCGGCTAAACTACCCAAGACCCGGGCATTCCTGAAGAAGTGTGCCGTTTGTGGGTTCGAAACCACGGCCATGCACCAGTTCCAAGACCATCTTAACAAGGAGCACGAATCCGGAATGCAATCCAAACCACTCAAGTGTCCCCTCCAAAGTTGTCCGCTGACCTTTGCACTCCAACAAAGCGTGGAGTGGCATCTATTCAAACACGACGAGGAGGATGAGCGTCGCTACTCCCTCCAAACCAAATTAGCAATTGGGCTGATGCCAGTTTCCAATGTCCGCTGTTGCGACCTCTGTGGAAAGAAGGTTCCCATCCCGGAAATGGAGGACCATTTGAAGCAAAGTCACAATCTTCAGGATTACCTCACCAAATGTTTGAATCCCAAATGCCCGAAGGTATTCTCCTGCCGCCTAAAAATGGAGAAACATGTCTTGGCCTGTTTGAACTGTCGATCAGCTTCCAATCGCTCTCCAAACTTTCCCCAGAAACTCAAAAAATGTGAAATTTGCGGCTTGGACGTCAACCGTACCCGCTTCGTCAACCATTTGGAGTGGCACGAATTCCAAATCACGGACAAGAATCTTCCCTGCCCCATCCCCGGATGTCCGAACAAATATGCCTTGAAACAGAGCATGGAAGACCATCTGATGACCCACGACCTCCGACAGACCCGTCCCAAGTTTCCCAAACAAGAGTGTTCCCTGTGCAAGCTCTCTCTGAAGCCGGAAGACATGGAAGGTCATCTGAAGGAGCTTCACCAGATAGAAAAAGTCATCCCATGCGCACGCTGCCCATTCCGGTTCCACGATTGGGCATCCCTCCTGGACCATCTTGAAGTCCATCGATCACGAAGCATCCGGGGTGGCGGGAGCCTCTCCTGTGACATCTGCTGCGCTGATGATGATAACAACGCCGGGATCAAGTTCTTGAGATATGATAGCCTGCGGCAACACTTCTTTGATGTCCACCAAGTCGGGAGCCCATTCATTTGTGAGGATTGCGGGGTAGAGTTTTACTCCCGTCAGAGGTTAGCCACGCATAAGCGGTCGGCGCACTCCTCCATCAAAAAGGGGGAGGAGCTACCATCTGGGAGAGAGGCTGTCGCTTCCAAGAAGAAAAGGAAACACAACTGTGACCTTTGCCCCAACAACATCTCTTTCGGGACGGATGCTGGACTCTATTCCCACAAGGTCAAGGTTCATGGAGCGCCCCTCCCGACCTGCACTCTCTGCAATGAGACATTCAATTCCCTTGACGGCCTCCGCAGACACAAGCGGGTCCATCTCGGCCTCGCCGTCAAGGCGAAGGAGTACCGGTGCAGCTTTGAAGGCTGTGACAGGGTCTTCAAATATGCTGCTAAATGGAGGGACCATGAGCTGGGAGCTCACAAGGATCCCTCGGAGCCCAAACAGTTCATTTGTGAAGTCTGCGGAAAGGGCTTCCACGTCCCATCCAGGCTGGCTGCCCACGTGAACTCGGTCCATCTGAAGACGAGGGGGATCCGGCCCATTTGTGAGATCTGCGGGGAGAGTTTTGCATCCTCAACGGCGCTCAAGAAGCATAAGCTGATCCACACGGGGGAGCGACCCTTTGGGTGCCCCGTGTGCCAACAGAGATTTAGGCACAAGGAGGCGTTGACCACGCATGTCAAGGCGCATGAGGAGAAGGGGGCCAGCTTCAAGCCGAATGGCCCCATGAAGAATATCCGGAAGAGGAGGACGGAGAAGAAATAGCTTCAAATTTTATAATTATGTTTCATTGTGAATCTAAAAAAAAATGTTTTAGTAGAATAGCTTGTATTCCAGAATTTTATCGGTTTGATTAAAAAACATTTCATTATTTAAAGGTTTATGTTGCTAGAAATTTTAATTTGGTGTGGCATAGCATTAGCTATGAATTATTTAAGCGTTGAGTAATTACCTAAGTAACGATCCGGTTTTTTTCCGGTTTTTGTAAAATACTTTCCATGATATGTAATTTATTGTAGCTTTGTCAATTAATTAAGCCAAGAGTTTTTATTAATGATAAATAAATACATGAACCCGGAATGAAAAAATGACAAAACTTAATATTTTAATACATTTTTTTATTCAGTTATTTTTTTAAAATATTTTTTATTATAACATTCATATATATGTATATAGCTATAACATAACACAGACTTATCGTTATAGTTTAATAATAATAAATTACATTGAAACAATTATCTACATATAACTGCATTGACTATACATCGTAACGAAATTTAGCAAACAAAAGTTACTAAAATTAATTTGTACACAATTTTAACGATGAAAAAAGAATGCATAAAAAAAAGTGAAACAAAAGGGTTATTTTTTCTCAGCCCTTCTCATCCGAATCTTCTTCATTGGGCCATTTGGCTTGAAGCTGGCCCCCTTCTGCTCATGAGCCTTGAGATGCGTTGCCAACGCATTTTTATGTCGGAACCTCTGCTGGCAAACGGGGCACTCGTGAGGTCGCTCCCCCGTGTGGATCAGCTTATGCTTCTTGAGCGCCGTTGAGGATGCAAAACTCTCCCCGCAAATCTCACAAATTGGCCTGGGCAGCATTTGGTTCTTCTTCAGATGGACTTGGTTCACGTGGGCAGTCAGCCTGGATGGGACGTGGAAGCCCTTCCCGCAGACTTCGCAAATGAACTGCTTCGGCTCCGAGGGATCCCTGTGCGCTCCTAGCTCATGGTCCCTCCATTTGTCAAGTTGTTTGAAGACCCTGTCACAGCCTGCAAAGCTGCACCGGTACTCCTTCGCCTTGACGGCGAGGCCCAGATGGATCCGCTTGTGTTTTTGGAGGGATTCAAATGTATTGAATGTCTCGGCGCAATTGGCGCAGGTCGGGAGGGGGGCTCCATGAATCTTGGTCATGTGGTTGGAGAGAGTACTGTGTGAAGACAACAGGACATCCGGGCAGATGTCACACTTGTAAACATTCCTGGAAACCTTAGTGGGAGGTTGTTGATCATGATCCCGCTGCTTGCTATTGGAATGTGCTGTTTGCTTATGCGACGACAGCCTCTGACGCCAAAAGAACTGAGCCCCGCAATCCTCACAAATGAATGGGCTCCCCACTTGGTGGACGTCGAAGAAGTGCTGGCGGAGGAGCTCATATCTCCAGAACTTGATCCCGTTGATATCACCAGCATCGCTGCATAAGTCGCAGGAGAGGCCGCCCCCACCCCCACCCCGGATCTTTCGTGATCGATGCACTTCAAGATGATCCAGGAGGGACTCCCAATCGTGGAACTGGAATGGGCAGCGGGCGCATGGGATGACTTGTTCTGTTTGGTGAAGCTCCTTCAGATGACCTTCCATGTCTTCAGTCTTCAGGGAGAGCTTGCACAGGGAGCATTCCTGTTTGGAAAACTTGGGACGAGTCTGTCGGAGGTCGTGGGTCATCAGATGGTATTCCACGCTCTGTTTCAAAGCATATCTCTCCGGACATTCGGGGATGGGGCAGGATAAGATCTTATCATTTTTCAACTGAGATTCGTGCTTTTCCAAATGCCCGAAGAAACGGTGCCGGCTGAGTGTCAATCCGCAAG
Organism: Lepidocyrtus cyaneus; assembly: GCA_034696785.1. Lineage (NCBI taxonomy): Eukaryota > Metazoa > Arthropoda > Collembola > Entomobryomorpha > Entomobryidae > Lepidocyrtus > Lepidocyrtus cyaneus. Next base: position 20,346 of record JAQIWX010000117.1, on the reverse strand, counting down.
TTTCACATATCTTGATTTTCTTGTGAAAGTCTCCGGAGCGGTCTGCAGCTGCTCCACAGCTGCTTGAGTTCTTCACCACATGTTTCTCCATCCATCCTTGACAAGAGAATATCTTTGGTCAGTCGGGGTTCGGACATTTGGTGATGTAATCTTGAAGATTGTGAAGGTCTTTCAAATGAGCTTCCATTTCGGAGACGGGGAACCTTATTCCGCAGAGGTCACACCTCTGTGAAATGGCAATAGTCACTGGCATCCCGAGCGCTAATCTGGTTGGGATGGAGATGTATCGACGCCCATCTTCCTCGTCATGTGAGAAGAGATGCTCCTCAACGCTTTGTCGGAGTGCAAAGGTCAGCGGACAACTTTGGAGTGGACACTTGAGCGTCTTGGATCCCATTCCTCCGGACTCATGATCTGTTTTAAGATGGTCTTGGAACTGGACGGCGGACTTGGAACTGAACCGGCAGACTTCACACTTTCGGATGAACGCAGAGGGCGGAAGTTTGGAGGCTTGTTTGCAGTTGTTTTGGTCCTCCTTGAGGAACTTGTTCCGTTTTCGATTGCCCCCGGCCAGATGCTTTTCCAGTTTGCCTCGGCAGGAGAAAACGTATGGGCAGGAGGGATTGGGGCATTTGGCGATGAAGTCTTTGACGCCGTGCTGGCTCTCCAAGTGGCTCTGGATTAGGGATGAAGGCTGGAGTTCCCCGCAGAGGTCGCAGTACTGCGATGTTGTATTATTGCCTTCGACGACCAAGGAGCGAATCAGTGGAGGTCGCTTTCGGATCCGATTCCGAAGGTCCTTCCTCTTCCCTTTGGTCGGTTGATCAGCCGTAATGGAAGCATTGTTATTTTTTCCTTCTGAGGTGGAGACCGAACTTTTAAAGCGTTTGTTGTTGTCTTCTTGGGAATGGGCGTCTCCCATTTTACGTTTTGGAGACCGACGGGAGGAGGATGAGGATGATGGTTTGGGTGACGATGAAGAAGATGCGGTTATTATTGTGGTTGGCTGCTTCGGCTTGGATTTGTTGGGGGTAGTTGGCAGATATTCCTCGTCACTGCTGTCATCCTCACAGGAGGACGTGTCATTTTCCGCGAGTGAATCAGCATCTGGGCTCCAGACTTTATCATCGATATCCACAGAACAGCGGCCAAGGTCAGTCAGTTCCTCGAAAGTTGTATCATCCTCGTCCGCCAGCTCCTTGTCTTCGTCCTTTTCGGATTTTACAGTGATGTCCTCCGCGTCCCTGTCAAAGGGCGATGGGGAAACCGGAAGGATTGCAGAAGGCAACTGGTGGACTACTTCGTCGTGGACGTCTAGAGATGCTGTTAAAAAAAGGAGTAAAAATTATGCAACATTTTTAGATTATAGATTATAACATTCTTCAATTTAACTTAAAACTGAATATTTAACAAGCGCTTATCCACTGACCTTTCAGAACAATTTGATCGTGGATATTCTCCACGAAATCAATGACTGATGCGACCTCCTCCACAGACATTTCTTCACTGGACTGGATCTTGGAGTAAAATGACTGGCGTCGTGTGGACGTCCCTCTCCTTGTTGATGATAAAGGCTCCTGGATCTTGGAAACTATCATGTTCCTTGCCAAATGAGTTTGTTCCCGGATCAGGCTCTGAATCTCCAATAACTTTCGATGAAGGCGATGGAGTTCCTCCAGCATGTCGTAGCAAGAGGGGCACGTCACCGGCGGTAAACTGTCCATATCTGTTGTAATCCCCATTCTTCTATTCCATTCCTCCTCGTCCTTGACATTGAAAACCGTTGTTGGAACTTCCCCAATTAAATAGTTAATGATGGAATGGAGGTCATCCTTTAATCCCGGATTCCTTCCAGCAACCTCCAGCAATGTTTCAGTGGACTGGGGCTGGAGGCAAAATAGGCAGTGACCTTTGAAATTTAGTTTGATCGGTCCCGGTGGTGGCTGTCGAAGGGGCCCTTCTTCTTCTCCATTATTTTCTTCAAACATTGTCTTTGGTTTTTATGTGACAATCATGATCACCTCAGGCCATTGTTCTTTACTGCAAAAAAAGCAAAAAACAATCACTAAATAAATAAAATATATTAAAGTATTTTTAATTAATTTTAAAATTTTAATCACAAATCCACTTCTTGCTACAGATGACAGACACGGACAAAAATACAAATCATTTTTTTTTTATAAATGCCAACGTAAATAAATGAGAGTGGAGTGCAAATTGTCTTACTTAATTGCCGCTACACAATAATCTGCTATTAACAATTAACAATCAACAACTTTTAAAACTAAAACTTGAGAACTGCAGTACTGATGTTGAATTTTTTTATTAAAATTATGATCAAGATAATAATGGCCTAGCCGAATAATGTGTAATGCCTAACATGTTGTTTCGAAGCTTGCAAAATAAATGGGGACAACTAACCACTACTAACTTAACTGTAAACTGCGTGAAAAATGAGAATGAAACTTGACAACAGCAGCGCAGCAGTCAAAGCCGAGTGAGAGGAAAAAAAAGTAAACACAAAAATCAGCTGCGATCCAACCAAATGCTGAGCTTTTTATGCAGGAGAGGACACACAAGCTCACGCTCAGTGAGAACAAAGCGAAAATTCAGCAGCAGAAAAGCAGAGAAAACCGACAGCAGTCAGTCATCTGTCATCTCGTGTATCTGCGTCTGTTTGCTCTGACTTTTTGCAATTAGCATAAAAACCTTCAGGAAAAATATGATTGGCAGGCATGATGATAGGCAAAACATGATTGACGATTAATTTAATATGACGATGATATGATTATTCAAACAGACAATTAGCTCAATTTTAAACTCTTGATTGTAATGTAATTGCGACATTATGTGATTTATTTCATACATCCTAATTTTTATTATCTCGTATCTCGTTTCAATTCAATACATTTTTTTTTGCGGAGGGAGAAACGGGAATATTACTTTAATTAATTAGGATTAACCCGCTTCCGAACGTTCTTCATGGGGCCATTCGGCTTGAAGCTGTCCCCCTTCTCCAGATGCCCCTTGACATGAGTGTTGAGGACCTCTTTGGTGCGGAAGGCCTGGCCACAGATGAGGCAGCCATGGGGCCGCTCCCCGGTATGGATCAGGGTGTGCCTTCGAAGGGAAGCGCCACTGTGGAAACTTTCTCCACAAGTCTCGCAAATGGGTCGAGGGCCCTCCTCCTTCTTGATTCCCAGGTGGATCTTATCCACGTGGTTCCTCAGAACGTGTTGTTGTTTATATTCCTTCCCACAAGTTTCGCACATGAACTTGGGAGAAGGATTATCATCACTGCTGTGGCTGACACGCTGGTGGTCCTTCAGACTCGTATGGCTTTTGTAGACCTTACCGCAGCCCTCCACCTTGCAGGTGTAGGTCCGCTGGAGACCGAGATGGAGCTTCTCGTGCGCCCTCCAACTGGCCAGGACGGCGAAGGTCTCATCGCAAAATTTGCATTTCATGTGGGGCGCCCCGTGCATCTTGATATTGTGGCTGAGCAGTAAGTCTGGATGAGAGAAAATGGCCAAAGGGCAGAGGTCACAGCTGTACTTTTTCTTGGACTTCTTCTTTTCCGGTGGAGGAGCTTCAGGGTTGCTGGAATGGGCATTTTGCTCATGGAGGGACAACTGCCGCTGGGAGAAGAACTCCATTTCGCAACTCACGCAAATATATTTTTTGCCAATTTGATGGACGTTGAAGAAATGCTGGCGGAGGATGTCATATCTCGAGAACTTGATCCCGGGATTGCTATCAACGCAGAGGTCACAGGCGAGGCCGCCCCTCCCGGAGCGATCCCTTTTTCGGGATCGATGGAGTTCAAGATGGTCGAGGAGGGATTCCCAGTCGTGGAATAGGAATGGGCAGCGCTTACATGGGATGATCTGTAGGATCCCGTGATGGTCCTTCAAGTGACCTTCCATATCTTCGATATTCACGGAGTGGTTGCATAAGGAGCATTCCTGCGTGGAAGAAAGCAGACGGAGGTCATGGGTCATGATGTGGTCTTCCATTCTCTGTCGCAGGGCATATCGCTCCTGGCATCCGGGGATGGGGCAGGATAAGATCTTGTCATTCAGTTGATACTCGTGAGCCTCGAGATGGTAGAGGAACTGCTTCCGCTGGACTTCCAAACCGCACGTGTCACATTTGTCGGTTTGAGTGGTCAGACGGCCTCCAGTGGCGGCTCGACAGATGGGGTCACCCCTGACATGGATCTCCATTTTACCCCGACATGAGAATATCTTTGGACACGCGGGATTCTGACATTTGGTGACGTAATCCTGAAGATTATGGATTTCCTCGAAGTGGCCCTCCATTTCGGAACAAGGGAGCCACTTCCCACATATGTGACAACTTAGAAAAGTGGTCATCCCTTTGGCTTCCGTTTTTCGAAGCTGGTCCTCCTCGTCGTGGGTGAAGAGATGCTCATCAACGGATTGTCGGAGGGCGTACTTGTTGGAGCAGGAGGATATGGGGCAGCGCTCTAATTTCTGGGGCATTTCCACCTCGTGTCGCTCCAGATGGGTTCGGAGCTTGAGACGGAACCTGGTTTTGAAGCCACAGAGCTCGCACTTTTTCCGAAGGAGACGTTTTATTGGAATGTTTGCTGTTTGGAGACATTTGTTTTTCTTCTGCCCTCCGAATCTCAGGTGCTTGTCCAGTTTCCCGCTGGAGGAGAAGACGTATGGACAGGAGGGATTGGGGCATTTGGCTATGAAGTCTTGGACGCCGTGCTGGGTCTCCAAGTGACGCTGAATTAGGGATGAAGGATGGAGTTCCCCGCAGAGGTCGCAATACTGCGATGTTGTATTATTGTCCTTGTCCACGACCAATGGACGGATGAGTTCGGGCCGGCGCCGAACCGTTGGTGTCCTGTTCCTTATCTTTTTTGGCGTACCAGATTTTGAGGAGTTGGTTCCTTCATTTTTCATCCGTTTATTTGCTTTTGCTGCTATTCCTGAAGAAGGCTGTTTCCGTTTTGGAGCCCGACGGGAGGAGGATCCGGCTGATGCTGGTGTTGGAATATAGTCCTCGTCACTGTCGTCATTTTGCGGGTCCTCGTCACTCTCACTTTCTTCAGCAGCAGCAGACGGCGGGTCATTTGCTTCGGATAAAATTGAGCGCATCACGTTTTCAATGTCGGGGGGAGAAGAAGGATGTTCATCATCTGGTGGGGCATCGTCATCCAATTCTTTGAATGGATCATGTTCCTCCCCCTCCTCTTCCATTTCTTTATCTTCCAACTTTTCAGATTTGATATTGATATCACCATCAGCTTCGGCCACTTCACTTCTGTGGAGACCTGATTGATTTGGATGGCCAGGACTGGCCCGTGGTGGAGTACAACAATCCATTTCATTTTTAACCGACGCTGCAAAGTAAAAAAAATGATAGGATTAATATTCGTCAACTCAACTCGTTTTTTAAAAACCAATAAATTAAATTATAAATAAATTACATCTAAAAAATATAACATAAATTAATAAACTATTTTTTTTGCTGACTGACAACTGATCGTCTCCATCCAGCCACTTCACGTCTGACTGACCTTTAAAAATAATTCGATCATGCAGATTCCCCACAAACTTAATGACAGCGGCGACTTCCTCCGAAGGCATCCCACTGGCCCGGATCTTGGAGTAGAACTGACCACGCTTGGACTTCTTGGACATTGGCATTGCCAATCGAGGCTCCTGCTGAATGTTGGCAACTATCATGTTCCTCGCCAATTGAGTTTGTTCCTGGATCAGGCTCCGAATCTTCAATAACTTCTGATGAAGGCGGTGCAGCTCCTCCAGCATGTCGTAACAAGAGGGGCAGGTCATCGGGGGCAAACCATCATCATCGAAATCGGAAATCCCCGACTTGAAATCTGAATGATTTGGATCTTCCCCAATCAGGTAGTGGATGATGGGCTGGAGGTCCTTCTTCAGGCCCGGATTCTTATCAGCAACCTCCAACAGCATTTCAAAGGACTGGGGCTGGAGGCAAAATAGGCAGTGACCTTTGAGGTTCAGCTGAACCCCATCCCGTGCCGGTGACTGACACTGAAGAGGTGGAAGAGGAGGAGGGGGAGCTCCTCTTTCACTATTCTCCATCATTTCTGTCCCCACCTTTGTCCTCCTCAATCCTACAATACAAGATAAATAAATAGTCACTATTACTTTAAAAAAAAATTAACTACTCGCAAAATTTTAACTAGTCCAACTTCATCATCCTAACCGCACCAAGCACAAGTTAAAACCAAACCAAATTTGAAAGTTAAATTACGTAAGTGCCTTGTTGCCTTTTTTTCCGTAAGCACCTTGCAAACTTCCCGAAAGTTAAGTTAAATACCTTCCAGATCAGTCACTGTTTATTTTCCAAAAACAAAATTAATGCATTTTCTTTCAAAGTACTTCAAAATGGCAAAGAAAATATGTGAATGTGACTGTGGCAGCAAGCACCTTACCTTACCCCATCATATCATCCAAAAACCAAACATAGATAAACAATCTACTCCGAGTTCAGCACGGCATACGCACCAGCTAGCCGGCTAAATTTGTTGATTTTGGGTAGCCACTTTACGTGCTTGTTCGCTTATTGAACGGCGCACTGTGCTTGTGACAGTGTGGATTAGCTGTAGATTATCAGCTGCCTTAACATCGCTATGCTGCTGCTGTTGCTGAAGGCTGAAGCTGGACTTTTTTGCTTCAGCAGTGATAGAAATTTTATGCAGGACAGAATACGGAAAAGAGAAACAGAAAACCTTGAGCTTTTTTGCTCATTTCATTTTCCTCGGTGCAAGCAAAAGGGAACAAAGAGAAAAAGGGGAAGCATTATTCCAGTCTTCTGCATTTTTCTGCCTGATGGAATGGAACGAGTGAGTCAATTGAAAATTGATCGATCTTGGCAAGTTCTCTTTACATTGGCATGTGTTGAGTTTGAATTGAAAACTGCTGGGATTAATATGGATGGATAATAATACATAGAGTAAAATTTCAGGAACGATTTTTAATTCATTAATTGTCATTGCCACTTCAAAATTCATCAACCAACTCGGACAGGGAAGGAAGCCGTCAGGAGAACACTGATTTATTTAATTTCTCAAAGACCAATCATGATTTTGCTAATTTTAAGTTCATTTCTTCATTCCAACTTGCATTACGATGGGATGGGATCATCGGGATCAACATTTTATTTAGCGGAAGTGGTCAAGGGAAATGATTCAAGGAATGAGTGAAATAAATGAAAAGTCTCAAATGAAAACTGCGATACATATTTTTGTGTTCAAAACTTGTAATTCATGTTAATTGTGAGTTTAAAATTAAAGATTTTTTTTCTTCTTTTGTATAAAATATTTTCATTGTCTTTTTCTGTGTCTTTTTTCTCTTTTTTTGATCTTTCTGTGTGCAGTCAAAAAAATCGCAGAGATTTTACGGAGTAGTTTATTATTATTACATTACATTACCACAACTTCCCTTCATTTGGATAAGGGCTCAACGTTTATCAAAACAAGGGTGAATTAACTAGTTATGATCGAATCTTTCGTACAGACTAAACAAACCGCATTCTGCGAAGCTTGAGGTTTAACGTGAAACATTATGTATTTACATGTGGAAATTAATTAGTAAGATGAGGATGAGGTTGATGTAAAAACAAGAGCAATTAATAATGCAACCTAAATTATTGATGCTACAGTGAGAGCTATTTCGTGGAAAATCCTTTAATTCAACTGGAAAAATAAACATCCCGTTTTCATTACCAATTTACCAAAGAATCAATTTTTGGCTTATGTTAAAAACTTTCATGCAAATCAGATAAATTATGATCAAGTGCACTTGCTTAATATAACCTTTAATAATTGTGATGAAATGATCAGTCTAATTACTGACTTCAAAAGTGAATCATAAAAACATTTTTTTAATTAGTATATCTTTTCAAAATTTGTTGTTTTTTTTTTCAATCATAACGATGACCATCTTCAAAATGGAGCATGTGCTTGGCTTAGCATTGATTGTTCTCTACTATTATCGGTCTGGGGCAAGAGGAGAATCAATTTTTAAGAAGGGGAGACACGTAAGCTATTCTACTTTACATTCTCAAATGTTTCATTATTGATGCATATTTAAGAATGGAAGGAATGTGTCAATTTTTTAATTGACTTTATAATTTAATCAGGATCCTGAGATAACCATCTTCAATCGAAACTACACCGGAGTCTATTTTGACCTAGCAAACTTCATGAAGTATAATGGACTATCTATGATACTGGATGAAGCTGGGACGTCTGCCCTTGTGAAAAAAATCTACTCCCAATTTGATCACATCATGGTCCCGATTGGGGGGAACTCCAGTAACCATCTCGTACCGGAAGTGGTGGCCCATCAGAACAAAAAGCATTTGGCTGGAATAAACGCTTCCATAATGCAAGTGATCATCCTCTATCGATGGAACAACTGGGAGGAAGATAAGCGAAACATTTTGAAACTTGATCGGCTTCGCCAGGCTGCTGATCGTGCCAACGACATATTTTCTGGAACTGTTAGGACGATCCTTTTAGAAGTACAAGCGTCCGTTAGAAAGCCCCTCCGACAGTTTTACGAATTCAGGGAACATTTCAGGCAAACTTGTGAGGATGGAAGGATGCAAGGGCATCAGTACAACGTGGGAATACAACTGAACATGAAGCAGTGTGAAGTGTCGTCCGAGGTTCCCATTTGGGAAGATGTCCTTCATTATGGCTACCCGAAAATGGTCTACTTCCTTCAATCAGTGAATACCCGGAATACGGTTGACTCGGTTGAAGGTCACGTGAACGTGTTCACGGACGCTTTCGCTGTTTGCACAAGGAGGGTTCACGGGGTAAGTCGAGAAATGGAGGTGGGCTTCATGTCAACCTGGCCGGATACGGGTTTGGAAGGTCGACTGAAGTACTCCAACCTGGTTGAATTTTGGGAACTGATGGATAGCTGGGCGGGAAAGACAAACACGTCCATGTTTTTCCTCCAAGCATTTGACTCCCCTTTGGATCCCGACATGTCAATGAAGACAAATGGATGGTGGAGGCTTGTTCCAAACAGTTCTTATAAGGCTCCTTCCCACTTTTTGTTCCATGAGAAGCGTTATCTGGAAGATAGTAAGAGCGGAAGTGGCTCACATGGTTTGAACCTGATGTGGCTCCGCAAAAAATTCGAGGTCAACTCCAACTTGGTAGGCATCGGCTTCAACCCTTTTACCTTGAAGAAGAGCATAGGAAATATCAATAATACTAATGACAAGGTCATCCAAACAGCACAGCTTGGAGAGGTGACCAAGACCTTCTCAAAACTACTCATTTCAGTGGAGGCTTCCAATAAAGACATTCCCAATCTGGTAGCTACCACCACCATAGCAATGCTGAACAACAATGAAAGCCAGTTTCAGAATAAAACAATCGAAGTGACCCTTGCCTTTGACCAGGTCACTGCAAATTATACAATGGAACTGGTCAACAAATTAAATTCTTCAGTAGTTAAAGCTCTACTCTACAGGCCAAAGTTTGAATTGAACAATGAGATTGTTGAAGAAGAAGACTTGAAATTGTTCCGGAGCCGGAATGTGTTGGCTTCATATCAATTCGACATTGACATCCAGCTTCCGCTGGAGTTGTGTCAGGAACATGAACAGTTTATTCCACTCATTGAAAAGCATTCATTCAAGAAGATTTATTTTTGGGCCAATGTTTCGACCGCCAACTCTAAATTGGGGGTTAGGCGCATGCTCCCCCAATTGATTGCCTTGTTGGAGAACTGCAAACGGAAGGTTGCAAATTATTTTGAGAAGTTGAATGCAACAATGGAAATAGGCTTTGTGGCTGGATGGCCCCTCATTGGGGAGGAGAAACTTGAAGATCTGATACAGCTTGTGAGGTTTTGGGAGGGCTTGAATGACTGGGCTGGTAAAACCAACACATCTCTGTTTCTGATCAACGCCTTTGATGCACCGGATCCGGTTCCCAATAAATCGAGTGCCAAGTATGGGTGGTGGAGATTGGATGAAGAGTTTTCTAAAACAGGTGGCCGTTTCGTGTTCAAGCATAAAAAAGAAGGTAAGCATTATTGACATCATAAATAATAAACGAAAACAATCCATGGTTTCGTGAAGCTATATGCTATTATCCAAAAAAATTTAAAAAGTAAATATTTGCAAAAAAATGTTGCAAAAATATTTGCAAAAGTATTTGCAAAAAAATTACATGAAAAATGCAATTGAATGGTACCTCATATCATATAATTTGAAAAAACTGTGATTAGTTATTCATGATTAATTTTTCATGATTAGTTAATGCTACAGTTAAAATCAGCATGAAAACTGCGATAAAATGATACCCCTCTCGATTTATTAGAATAAAATATTAATTAATGATTAACAAATCATGATTGATGTTTTCCAAAAGTTCATTCGTTACTGACCATAGCGATCAAATAGTGACAACCGGATTCCAAAATTCCAAACGGTTCAAAAGTTATAAGCGGCCACAGGCAGACAAACAGATAAACAAACGGACGAACGGACAAAATTAGACTCATTCTCATAACGAAGCGTAGCTTCATAACAATAATAATAACACCAGATTACGAAATAGCTACGATTCAGTTTGGTAAATAATGGATCGGCATACTTGTTTCAGATGCATTGAGACACGCGGAGGAACTTGTTGCAAAGGATGACAACCTCACCTCCGAATTATTCAGCTTCCTCCACATTTCTATTATGTTGGCTCTGGTGATGGCCCTTCTTGTAGTTTCTCTGGCGGCCGTGACCTACTATTTGAGGAAACGGAAATCAGAATATTTGACGGACGCCGAAATAGCAGATTTTTTCAACGGAGGAGCCACTACGGCAGAAGATGAGCTTGTCCAAAAATTTAACAGCGCTTACAACAAAGAATTGGAGCTTCCGGAAACATCTTTTCAGATTGACGATGATAAGTCGAGCGTGCTGGGATCGGGAGAGTTTGGCGAAGTTCGTCGTGGTACGATTCAAAAGGAAGGGCAAAAATTGGAGGAGGTCGCCGTGAAAATGACCAAAACACGTTGTACAAGGCCGGCGCTAAGGGGCCTGGTTTTCGAAGTGAAGATTTTGTCATTTTTGGGGCAACATGAGCACATTGTGGAGCTGAAAGGGGCGTACACAGCCAAACTAAAGAAGAGCAAGATGTTTGTGTTCCTGGAACTGTGTCCTTTGGGATCACTCAAGAGCTATTTGAAAAAGTTTGCCCCAAAAACACAAATTAGGGAAGAGGACGCCCAAAGTTTGAATGACTTCCAGCCGGAGCCCCAGCCGGAAAATATTGAACTGGATGAGCAACTTGCTAGAGACATGCTGAGATGGGCAAGGGAGATTGCAAATGGGATGGAATTCATTGCCTCCAAACATGTGCAGTTTCCTTCCACCGACATATATTTATGCATACTTACTTAACTCATCGCGAATGACATTATTCACGAGGATTATTTTGTGCGTAATTTGCAGGTAGTCCACATGGACCTCGCCATAAGGAACATCCTTCTGACGGCGGACAAGCGAGCCAAAATCACTGACTTTGGATTATCCCGCCGCATGTCCAACTACCTCAGCTACAAAAAGGATCGGCAGGAACAGGAGCTCCTTCCCTGGCGCTCCATGGCACCCGAGTCCCTTCGAAAATTGGAGTTCACTGAGAAATCGGATGTGTGGGGCTTTGGCGTCACGCTATGGGAAATGTTTTCTCTTGGGGCTGAGCCCTATGCCGGACTCAATTACAATGAGGATTTCCTCAAAAAACTGGAACAGGGAAAACTAAGATTGGAACAACCTGTCTACAACAGAAACGAGATGTATTTTTTGATGCTCCGTTGTTGGAACATAAATCCTCAAAAGCGAGCATCCTTCTCCATGTTGGCCAAGAAATTAAGTCAAGCTCCAACAGGTATCGAGGATAGTGAATGCTTATCCGAAGAGGATTCCGTGCCCATTACGGCGGATCGTTTGGCTTCCAAAGATGAAATCCTTTCTCAACACAACCAAAATCCATCTAATTTGTAAGTTGCCAAATTTAAATTTATTATTACGTTTGCTCAAATTCATAAATTTGAAAATGTATATCGTAACGTCAATCTGTCAACTTAAACTCCTACAGATCAAGCAATCCAAATTGTGGTGACGGTGACAATGCAAATGTGGATATTCAAAGAGCTCTCTGCAACTGCAACTTTGCATCAAATGCGTGGCCGAAAAGATTTTCGTGGTCGCTGATGGCCATCCTTATACTTTGTCTTGTTGTCATTGTGCCACTTATTATTATGTAACAAAAATCACTTATATTACAAAACGTCATTTTTTTTATCAATTGATTCCTTTCCATATCCACGTTCACATGCTTATGTAATTTGTTTAGATTTCCAATCCCAAATATGACAGGGGATGCATCTGCTGGACAAAAAACTTCTGTTAAAGTTTTCAGACCGGCTGTCGGGGACGTTGGTGCTGCTGAGAACCAAACTAACTCTTATCAGAACAGCAACACGTCATTATTAAAACCACAGACGGTGACCACAAATATGGAAGACGAACGTGATTTTCCTTCGTAAGTCTCATTTTGATTTATGGTTGTGTAAAAAAATATTTAAGTTGTAGTAATTTACTCGATTTATAATTTAGGTTGCAAACGGACGCTGAGAATAATACTTTCCTTCTTCACCAGTTGCTTAACAATGGCACAACAATGACACCGGCCAGGTTCCACAAGCTAACCAAATATCTGGTCGAAAACAACCACACCAGCTTACTGGAGACTCCTGGAGGGAGTTTTTCCGCCACTCCATTACACTGGGCGGTTTACCGTATAAAAATAGAAGAAAACACGCTTTCCCTTCTTCAACGGGCTTGCGTAAACTTTAATACTGTCGACGACAATGGAACATCCGTTTTCATGTACGCCGTGGAGGGCGGAAGAAGAATTGACTTCCTCTCCAAACTGGCTAGCTACGGGGCAGACTGGCGGTTTCCCATCATCAATCCCGGGAAGCGTAGCCAACTCCACTTTGCTGCTCAAGCCGGAAATGTGGAGGGAACGAAATTCTTCCTCAAGCTGGGTTTGGACATAAATGGGGTCGACTCCCATAAAAATACTCCCCTCCATATTGCCATTCAACTTGGAACGAAAAATGTGTTGGAAGTGGTTGAGTTTCTGGTTGGGAAAGGGGCGGATGTAAATGCAAAGAATGACAGACTTTGGACTCCTCTTTACGGGGCTGCCGTCGTCGGCGTCAACCGGATCGGCCTGGGGGATTCGCTAAAACTCATAAAATATCTGATTGAGCAGAAGGCGGACCCATTCTCAGCAGCCAGAGCGGGTCGCACCTTCCTACACGAGTTGTTATTGGCACACGGCTCCAAACTTAGCCCATCCCAGTTTCAAGATCTTTGTTCCTTCCTGGCTTCCAACGGACACTCCAAATTGTTCAACGTTCCGGAGGATACCAAAGGAGTGACGCCACTCCACCTAGCAGTCTACCAGCTCGAGATCTATCACTCAACCCTGTCCATCCTTCATGAAAATGGTGTTGACCTTAACGCCGCCGACAATTCCAAAGAGACCCCGTTGTTTTACGCGATTCGCGGGAAAAGAAGCCACCGCTTTTTCCAACACATTGTCCAGTTCAATGCAGATTGGCGACATTTGAACAAAGACGAATGGAGTCTACTTCACGCCGCAGCCCGATGGAATAATCTGGAGGCCCTTGATTTTTTTTCCAGTTTGGGGTTGGATATCAACCAGGAGGAGGAAGTTAGGAGTGATACTCCCCTCCACGTTGCCGCACAGTTTGGAAACGAACAGCTGTTGGAGATGGTGAGGTTCCTGGTTGAGGAGAGCAGGGCGGACGTGAATAAAATCAATGGACGGCACATGACTCCACTTCACTATCTTGCCAGGTATAATACCGCCGCATTCGAAGTGATCATGGAAACCATCAAATATCTGGTTACCAGTGGAGTGAATCCAAACTTGAAGGACAGGGATGGGGCCACTTTTCTAGATCTCGTCTTCAAGCGACACACTTGCTTCACATACGACAATCTGCAAGTCCTCCGAGGCCTTTTCAACAGCAGCTTTGACGTTAATACGGTGGACGCGTCCAAGAACAATTATCTTCATAATGTGCTACTAATTGGGAGGAAGAACGTACTGGGAACGGTCCAATTCCTGGTGGAAAATGGGGTCGGCCTGAATGCCACAAACTATCAACATGAGACTTCCATCTACGCCGCCACCCTTAGCAAAAACATTGACGTTGGGAGCCGTCTCCAGATCATCAAGTATTTAATAGGGAAGGGGGCGGATGTCTTTTCCCAATCCGATGGGGGCCACACCTTCCTCCATGAGCTGCTAGCGGAAAACACTGATCTGACCCCCGGTCACTTCCATGATTTAGCCAAGTATCTGACGGAGAAGGGCCACTCCAAAATATTCGGCGTTGTCCAAAAGGTCTACCAAGCCACTCCGTTCCAGTTGGCAGTAAGGGAGCTTGAACTGGAGGAAGCAACATTGGCACTATTGAAGGACAGTGGGGTCAACTTCAACCAGGTTGGCAGAAACGGGGCCACCGTTTTGTTTTACTCTGTTGTTGGAAACCGGAGCCGGAGACTGGTATCCCAGCTAATCCAGTTTGGAGCGAACCCAAAGCATTTGGACGACGAGAACCGGACGTTGCTCCATGTCGCAGCCAGAGTGGGCAACAGCGGCGCCATCCCAATTTTGCTGCGGGAGGGTCTGGACATCAACGCCGTGGATGGGTTTCAAGACACTCCCCTTCACAAAGCTGTACAATTTGGGAAATATAGTAGCGTTATGGAAACGGTCGAGTTTCTTGTTGGTAATGGGGCTGACGTGAATGCAACAGGGGATCAGGGGAAATCCCCCATCCACGCTGCGGCTCTCAACAATGACGTCAGCCGCCAGAGGCGTCTCCAACTCATCAAGTATTTAATGGAGAAGAAGGCGGATCCCGTTGCTCAAATGGAAACTGGCCATACCTTCCTCCACCTGCTGCTGGGAGAAGGGAGCAAACTGACACCAAGCTTGCTTGGCGACTTATGCAAATATCTGATTGAAAATGGCCACACCAAAATATTCGACTTGCCGGAGAACTCTGACGGGAGCACCCCACTTCAGTATGCCTTTAAAGCGATCGGACTGGACACAGCAACTTTGTCCCTTTTGAGGGAAAACAACGTCAGTTTTAATACGCTGGACAGGAACGGCCATTCCATTTTGTACTATTCCGTTTTAGGCCATATGAGCCCGCGCATACTCTCATCTTTAATTAGGCTTGGGGCGGATCCAACACAGTTGAATAATGTGAACCAGTCCCTGCTCCATTTTGCCGGCCAGTTTGGCAACACGGAAGCCCTAAAAGTTTTACTGGAGGAGGGGCTGTCCATTAACGGGGTGGATATGTTTGAAGACACTCCACTCCATAAAGTCTTGGCGTTTGGCAAAAAGAGCATCATGGAAGCGGTGAAGATTCTGGTTGAGAATGGGGCGGATGTAAATTCGACCAACTATCTTGGGAGGACACCCATCTACGTCCTTACACTTAACACAAACATCGGCATGGAAATGCGTCTCCAGCTCATCCACTACTTGATTGAGAATGGGGCTGATGTCTTTTTGGTAGCGGAAAGTGGGCGTACCTTTTTGCATGGGCTGTTAGCTAAAGGCACTAAAGTAACGTCAAAGGCATTGCATGACCTGGCCAAATATATTATCGGGAAAGGTTATTCCAAGTTATTTGAAGTCGCTGAAAAAATTCAAGGAGCCACTCCACTTCATTGGGCAGTACAGGAGTTGGAGCTGGAAGAAGCAACCCTGTCGCTTTGGAAGGACAGTGGAGTAAACTTCAGTGTGGCTGATAAGCACGGCTACTCCGTGTTATTTTACTCCCTCTTTGGAAACAAGGGTCCGACCCAGATTACCAACTTAATTAATTGTGGAGTGGATCCAAAGCAGTTGAATAACAGGAACCACAGTTTGCTCCATGTTGCCGCCCAACTGGGCAATATCGATGGGATGGAGATTTTGGTGGAAGCGGGATTGAACATTAACGCGGTGGACTGGTTTCAGGATGCCCCACTCCATAAATGTTTGCAGTTTGGCAAAAGGGCCGTTATGGAGACGGTAAAGTTTCTGGTTGAGAGTGGAGCTGATGTGAATGCAGCAAATTACCAACTGGAGACGCCCATCTACACCGTCACCCTTAATGAAAATATAGAGAAGGACGTCTGTCTCCATATCATCAAGTTCCTTATCGAGAAGGAGGCAGATGTTCTGTCCACATCGGATACCGGCCGCACGTTCCTGCATGGGCTTTTAGCTGACGGAACAACAACCCTGACACCCAGTCAGCTTCATGATATAACCAAGCTCATGGTTGAAAAGGGCTACGCCAAATTGTTTGAAGTAGTGGAGCATGAGCATGGAAGCACTCCATTCCACTGGGCAGTGAAGGACATGGACGTTGAAAACAAAACATTGCTACTTTTAAAGGAAAGCGGGTTCAACTTCAACTCGGAAGACGGGGAAGGGTATTCCCTTTTATTTTATGTGGTTTTGGGAGGAAGACGCCCTAATTTGATCACAGCTCTAATCAGTTATGGGGCGGATGTCAAGCATACAAACAACAAGAACCAGAGCCTGCTCCTTTTCGCGGCATATTATGAGAATGTGGAGGGCTTGAAGCTATTGCTAAATAGGGGGCTGGATGTCAATGCCGTTGATGTGGATGGGAATACCCCTCTCCATTTTGCTGTTGAGTTCGGGACAGAGGAAAAGTTGTTGGAAATAACTAGACTCTTGATGGAGGCTGGAGCTAATGCTAAGGTTAAGAACAATCAAGGAATGACCCCGCTGGCCATCGCGACAGCAAGAGAGGACATGCAGCCTTACAGGGAGAAAGTAATGGAATTATTGCAGAGCGCAGGGAGGAGTCTTGTAAACCACATTAAATTAATTGAGTAAAAAATATTTTATATTATGCATTTAAAATTATCCATTTCTCAGATCAAACTATTTCAAATTTTTAATGCTTAAATTAATTTTGTTTTGTCATATTAATTGTACAATTGGCAGTGTTTTTAACATCAGTAAATTGGTAATTGTAACCTACGCACGTAAATTTCACGCACATTTAATTTCAATAAATAATTTCAATCCCAAATTATCTAGTAAACTAAACGTTCTCATGTTATATGTATTTACGATAATGTCCTGCGTCAATTTCATTCTGTGTGCGTAAAATCAAAAAATGTAATTGGCATCATTCATTCCATCATAAAAAAAATAAGGTAAGTTGTTCGGTCTCCCAAAGACTCGAACGAACGACATTGTTTCCTCCATTCCTTTTTTTATTGCTAGAGATATCATGCAACTTCGTCATTTTGCAGCAATCAATCAAGATGCTTGCATAAAATCTATCAACCAAAATATCGCTGAAAATTGAAAAAAAAAACGATTTATTTTTACCATTGCCATCATGAAATTGACGTAAAGACAACAGACAACTTTAGGAAACCATTTTTACGATAATAGCTCCGTTATAAAGATCAATAATTTTTTATCTGCATTCTACTGCCTTAACCATGACACACCTCCCACTACATATGTAACCACATTATATAATTAATAAAAAAAATATTAACAAACAAAACTAGTCAAAGTTGGGATTTAGCCTCTTATTCTATTCATATTGACAAGAGCTTTAAAGTGCATATTTTTTAACAATATCTACTTGATCATAATTCATGATGTTTGGTAAAAGTTATATCACCCTTGTGACTTTGTTCACACTATTTCTGCTCTGCCTGATTGGAAGAAGTGGTGAGCATAACTTTCATTCTCATTATTTACAAATCTAGCGGTACTAAACCAAAGGTACTCAATTTTGCAATCCCGTTGATAACTAACTACGCAACATACCTAAACATTATGTATTTTTAATTCCTCTCACAGCTCAGGATCAGATCAGATATGATTTTTCGACGAGATGTCGTCCTGAAAAATGCTACGTCTCCAAATGCCCGGATGGCCAGGAGCCCATAAAAGAGAAAGAGTGCAGGGGGGACAAGAAAGGCCAAAAATGCTGTGATAAGGATAAAAATTAATTTAAATTTGAAT
This sequence comes from Lepidocyrtus cyaneus, assembly GCA_034696785.1. Taxonomy (NCBI): domain Eukaryota; kingdom Metazoa; phylum Arthropoda; class Collembola; order Entomobryomorpha; family Entomobryidae; genus Lepidocyrtus; species Lepidocyrtus cyaneus. Next base: position 2,162 of record JAQIWX010000117.1, on the reverse strand, counting down.
GGTTAAATTTACTTAGCTATGTATGTCTTGCATATTTCCCCGGAATGAAAAAAAAATAACCCAAAATATATTTAAAAAAATAAATTCAACGTGTATTGATAAATCGTTAATTTCCCATACCTATATTACGTTTTATTTTTTATGGAATGGTCCCACCCGAATAGCAATCGGTTGGCATGATCTTACAAGTCTCATTAACTCCTTCCGACAGCTTTATTTTTAGTAAATGGCATCGTAAAAAGCAAACTTTTAGGTAGAATCCAACCATGTTCCAAGCGTGGAGTTTCCATTTGATAACTTCCCTTTCGTGGTTGATCAACCTTAACTCCAGATAAGTGCCAAGTGCAACAGTTTTTCAGCTTTTTGTTTAAATTTCAGCTGAGGTTTTTTAGTCAATTAACACGACACGACTTACATTTGAGTAACTGACATCTGCGTCATTGATAAGCATGCGGACAGCTTTCGGTATTTAAAGATTCATTCTCAATCATTCATTCAGAAATAATTAGAAATAGTTGATTTATGTTTTTCTGATGCTCTACTGTATAAGGGAAAAAGGTTGCAAAACCGATGGACTAAAATTTTGGGTGACAATTTTATAATCATGTATTATTCATAGACGCCAACATAAGTCAACTTAAGAGCTTTTGAGCGAAAGGAAGTGTGGAAGGATAAAAAAATCAATTAAAAAGCATCAACTTTTATAATCCGTTATTCTCACCTTCAACCTAATGATGTTGGGGAGCGAGTTGGCCAAAAACTAGCCAGAGTACTACCCGTTTTCATGAAGATACAATAACGTGTCCCGTCTTGCCCTTTCTGTGTAAAATCAAACTAAAATCGTGCACCTACTTTGATTAATTTACCTACTACATTTCACGTAACTCCTACTAACGACAAGCACGAAACATTTAAATTAGATTTTGATTTGGTTTTTGGCAAGCTCTCAGTCTGACATGACAATGGCGTTTTTCTCACCAAGCCCACACGAGCAGGAAGTGGAAAAGGTCAAGCCATTAGATCCACTCCTTCACTGAATTAAGCAATGTTTTCAAAACAATTTGCGCAACCGAATAATAAAGTCTTCAGTCCGTTAATGATTTCAGACAAATTCAGTGAACAAAACATTGATCCTCCAACATCAAAATCATGTTGAACTCAACACTTCCGTTGACCAAACTGCACATTCGTTTACTACAAAAGTTGGTCCTTGTCCCGTACGAATGGCCGCCGGGGAGTGACCTCCCCAAAATCATCAGCTCAAAGCGGAAGTGGCGTCATTACAAAATCAATCTCGGCATTCAGGCACTTCATGGGACCGCTGTGGTGGTGAACTACATCGCCACACTGGATAGCATGGGCACATCTGAGAAGATGATGGCATCCCTTTTTGTTACAGGCAGCTGTACTGGACTCCTGTACAAGCTAAACTTTGTCCTTCAAGAGGGAAACGAGCTGGTAGATGTGATTGCCGCATTCCATCAATTCGAAGCCAGGAATCCAAACGGTAACTAAAGTTAATAGGCATGCTTATGAAACAAATTAAAACTCCAGTGGAAAAAAATTTGTAATCTTTTGTTTCTCCATAACAGCGACAACTAGTCAGAGTGGCCATTCCTTGACAAAGGCCATTCAAGTTTTGGGGGTCGTCGCGGGCTTCTTACTACCCGCGTTCGTGGGGGCCATGTTGATTGCCAGTCCGTGCATGCCACCCTTCCTGGGCTACATCATTCTTAAATGGGGAGGTCACTGTTATGCCAATTCGACTACAGGATTGTGGCTTATCCGACTGTTGCTCACCACGTTTGATGTCTTCATGTGGTTCAATATGATGTCCTATGCATTGTTTATCATCTTCAGTGGAAGCTTGGTCTTCATGAGGTGCTTGGAGCTGTACCTTCGTCAAGCAAAAATGATGCTGAGGCAGGGTCAACAAACCAACTTGGAGTCTTCCGGATATCCCGGTTTCCAACTGTACCGACAGATACAGCTCTTGGGCAAAATCAACAACGATGCATTCCAAGCGGTAGTCATCCCGACGACAATGTTCGCGGCGTGGATGGGAGTGGTCATTTGCCTCTACACTTGTAGTATCATAAACAATGCTACTACGATCTGCATATTATTCAAATCATTTGATGAGGATTTTCTAGCGCCTCATC